>CAXIIO010000248.1:0-61750 GCA_964028335.1 Altica lythri | reverse complement strand
AAAATTGTTAATATTTATCACTCTGTTAGTTTACTAAATCACCCGGTACCGAGTCCAAAAGTAGCACCATATGTGTATCAAAAAGTGTCCATCCGAACTCATTTAATTAAGAGGGCGCCACTTTAACACGAGAATAATTTTTAAATGAAGCGCTAAAAAATTAAAGAATAAGAAAAGGTGGATATATACTCTTTATAGTTGCTCAATTCATACCATACATTCATTTGATATTACCGCCATTTCGGTAGAATTTTGAAAGCAAAAAATTTCAATGTACCTTGGTTTTATAGCGAATAATGTTTTTATAGTGACGCGTCTAACCGACGAATATACGGTGGTGATGATTATAAGTAATATAAGGTCACTATAAAAATAAAATATTTTGTCTTTGTAAATCAATTATATATAAATATAAAATTATTTAGTGTATATTAAACGATACATGTTCATAGCTCCTTAGTGCTTTTCTGTGTAAATCCCCTAGCAAGCAATAAATCATTACATTCTTGTCTGTTAAGTTTCCTCAATGGAATTCTTTCTACTTGTTCATCTTGACTATTCAGAAAGACTAACTCTGGTGGAGCACCGGATATTTTTTTCCATTCAACGTTTTCGTAGGTGGGTATATCTTCGTAAACAAACTTACGAACCTCAGTTAACTGATTCAATGAACATCCAGGACAACTCTAAATAAAAAATAATAATTTCACATTTACATCAAATTCAGGCAGGAAGGATAAGTTGGGTTTTCTGTTTTTTTTTTTCATTTTTGACATGTTTCTTTTTGTTTCTATATATACATAGATTACCAATTAGTTTATATTTAGTCAACTTTTGTTACCAATTTTCAAATTTTAAAGACGGGCCTTGATAAATTTAACATATCCATAAGATTAATAGAATAAGCAAGGACCATTTTCAAACTATTGATTTATTTTTTATTTTAGTGACAAAAAGTTCCCTAAATAATAAAAAAATATACATTTAATGCCACAAAGGATATAGAAAATATTTAAATACAAAATAATAGGTAAATATCTGAAAATATGTTTAAAATCCTTATAGTCCGAAACATCTATTTAAAAAATATTAAAATCGGATGAGAGATAGTTTTTGTTTTTTTTATACATGTAGTAACAAGGCGAATCAGGCAAATTTTTTTATATAAAAAGTAGGTACTTGATACAAGATAAGGATAATTGTTTAAAAACTTATGGTTAAGCGGAAAACACCTGTCAAGTTTAAGCTTCGATATCTCGGTAATCAATAAATCCATTGTATTTTTTTTTAAAGAAGTGTCTTTTAAAGTTCTATAAGTGTAAAACTATTAAAATTGATGGGTGTAAAGCTCATTTAATTAATTTGTAAGCAAGAAATTTTTTATATCTTAAAAGAATTCTAGGCCTTCCTAGTTGAACAACTTGAATTTCTCAATGTGCGTTTGAAAGGTTGAGTCTATAATATGTAAAAAACGACTATTTAAAGTGTTTAATTTGAACCCATAATCTTTTTGCAAATTTGCATTTTTTTGTATTCCAAAACCATTAAAACCAATCCTAATGAAATTTGGCACACATTTCATTCATATTATTAAGTATTTCTAGGCGAAATATGAAGGCGAGTTTTGTTAAACGGGTCGGAGAAAAATTTAATGAAAAAACATTTTTTTTCTCCAACTATTACTATTTTTTAAACATTAAACTTTTAATTTCTAGTTAAGTAGTCAAATATTACGCAAAATTGAAAAACGAAACTTTTATCTTCTAAATTTTTTTAGGAGCAATATCTCTCGAGTTATAGGCAAAAATATGGGCGTAAAAAGTACAATTCAAAACAGATACCGCCTGGATTATTAAGTGATTTAATACCTGTTTATCTATGATCAAATTTTTATTTTGATAAGAATTAAAATTGATAAAGCACACCGTTGCTTTCTGATGAATATAAAAATATGTCACGTACACAATTACTGAAAATTTTAAAAATGTAATAAATATCGTTTCATCTAAATAAATCATAAAATTTACTTATTAAAAAAAAACTAGGAATCGTATTTGGATAAAGGCTTATAGAAAGAAATCTTTAGTTTCCAAAAACATTTAAAATATTTAAATATTATGACAACCCTTGTATTTTCACACAACACTTTTAACTATTCTACGATACTTATTACACTTTTTTTTTCAGTAAACTGGTAGTGGTAGTATTAACAATAAAATTTTACATTTTCATACTTTAAAATTTATACTTTTCATTGATAATAAATTATAAGTAAGAGTAAACAGGGTTTACAACCAACAGAATCACATCTGTTTAATAAATCTATCAGGTGAGACCAAAAAACATGAGCCTACTCGGGTAAATGAAGGGCAAAATGTTTGAATAATTTTGATAAAACAAATATTTTACATACCTCTAATCTAGCTCTAACTATTTCACTACCGCTGCTTAAGCAGATATGAACAGCTAATAAAAGTGTCAGAGACAAAAGCTTCATAGTTATATTTTACTACAAAATAAATATTGCAATAACTACTTTCCTATGTTTTCGTATCTTCAAAAGTGTTGTCAGTCGTGTCGTATATTTTATCTATTGTTTGGTCTTTTACACAGCTTTTGTACAGTGTAAAAACTGGCCTGTGTGGAACTATGTAAAAATAGTAAAGAATAAATCTCTGAAATATATTTCATACATTTATAACTAACTAACTTACAAAAAAAGAAATTTAAATAATATAGTAAGAATAAACAATAATTTAAACAAAATCTGATAGTTTCAATTCCGAGGACGGAGTATGTATAAATAGACACAGCTACTTTTTAAACACGTGCTTTTTGTGTGACATTTTTATGACGTAAATGTCATGTTAGGTTAAGGTTTAAAATTTGGCAATGAATCGTTTATTGCGTTATTTTTTTATAAATTTTTACTTTTGTCCTTCAATAATACGAAGGAGAACAATCTCTAAGTTTTAAAAAATTGTGATATATTTTTTATTTAGTGACACTTTAAAAACAATGGTCTTTTCTCGATTTGCTTCGTTTACTAGCAGACATCCTGTAGTTAGAGGAATGCTAAGCTATGGAACTATATGGCCTACATCTTGTATTATTCAACAAACAATGGCAGGGAAAACTTGGGATAATTACGATTGGTTGCATGCAGCGAGGTTTAGTATTTATGGAGGACTATTCACTGCCCCTACTTTATATGGTTGGATACGAATATCTAGTTATGTATGGCCAAAAAGTACATTGAAAAGTGCTATAACTAAGGTAACATTTTAATAAATGTTTGATAAAAAACGCGCGTGTTTACTCATTTACGACGTAAGAAGTTATACTTCTTTGGCGTAACAAGATAAGAATTTTATCCTTCGCGTTTTCCTGTTTGTTGAGAAAACGATATTAACAATAGAAGAAAAGGTAGAATAATTTAATTTTTCCAGACTTTATATCAATTATTATTTATATATTAGAAAGTTTTTTTCTTATTTATTTGTACACTTATTACATTTTTAATAATGTAATAATTTATTTTAGTTTATGATGTAAATAAATAATAACGGCAAGTCCGACACGATTATGAAGTCGAAACGATATTTTAATCGAATTTAGTCGAAACGAAATGTTAATCGAATCAAATATCCATATCCATAGCGCTAGTTGGTTTCTGGCAATGGTAATAAAGGATGTCGATACGTTTGTTACGATGTATTGGTGTATAAAACTGCGAAAAGGACAAAATAGAAGATGTTGGGAACATCCTATTGTATGTTATCTTGTCTATCTTTTACAAAACTTATCAATTTCGTACCTACTACTTTTCGACAGTTTAAAGTTTAAATCTCTGACTATTCGCTGTACAATTTGATTTTTTGGTATTCGCTAGTTCGACAAAATTCGTATCGTGTGAACGAGCGTACCTATATATTGACGTTCGATCCGAATTTTTTATCGTGTCACGGTATACGGTTTGCAGTGACAAAATGTAAATTAGTCAGAATACGATACCGATAAACGATCGTACCCTGTGAACATGCACATTTAAAATTATGTGCCACCAAGCAAATCGACATTTATTTTGATTGGATTAAACATTCGAATCCGTACCGTCTGAACGAGCTGTACTAAAAGTAATATGTAAATACTTTTTTCACGTATACTTAAATTGTTAATAAATGTCAATTACCACGAAATATTATTTTTACATAATTAAAAAACATTTTATATACCAATTATACTAAAATCGATTATTATTCTAATTTTTTTAATATTTACTTATGTATGTTGTATCTATTCAGCGGCGAAACTGTTATGCAGAGTAGAATTGCAATTGAAATATAGGTAAGTAATAATAAATATTAAGTAAATATTAAAATGCTAATATAAATAAAAAAAAATGTACAAAATTATTGAAACAAGAGGAAATCTAATTCGAAATTTCACAAACGCAAAAAAGTATAATGTCTAGCTAATTTCAGGTTGTCGATTTTTCACGGTATACGTGCGCATCGTAAAAATTTACCCACATTATTTTTCCGTAACGCGCCAAGAGAAGTATGACTGCAAATAAAAATATATATAAACAGAAAATGGTTTTATAGGCAGTAGTAGAACAATTTACTTATGGCCCTCTTGCATTGTTGTGCTTCTTTTTTGGTATGAGCTTGCTAGAAGGAAAAACTATTGAACAGGCTAAACAGCAAGTTGTAGATAAATTTTTTCCAACTTGGAAGGTAAGATAATATCTTTAGACAACGTAAATCTTTAAAATCTATGTTTATAGGTAGGAGTATGTGTTTGGCCTATTCTTCAAACTATAAACTTCGCATATATTCCAGAAAAGAACAGAGTTCCTTACGTTAGTGTGTGCAGTATGGTATGGTGCTGTTTCTTAGCATACATGCACGAATTACAAATGAAAAACAGGCAGTTACAGATATAATATTTGTGATGATTAGGAAAATATAATTTAGAAAAAATTATTTATTTAATGTAAATATATAAATTAATATTTAAAATAAAATATTTTTATTAAATAATTTAGTTGATCAGTCGATGGAATTACCTTAGAGATTTTTTCTGTTAAGTTTCCAATCACATCGATATTGGCCCAAACTCAAGGAATGTGAGTTTAAACTCCAACCTGTAATTATTAGTTTTATTAAGTAAATAGCATGATATTACAAAAACACACATAAATGGAGAAGTTTTTAATAAATATAGTTAAAACTTTAACTGGAGATTAAGAAGCAGCATAAAACAAGTAGATGTTGGCACCTACACAACAAATTGATAACATTATTCTTCTTTTATTACCAGTTAAGGCCCCAATTACATTGGCGAGTTTTCGGCTAATCTAAATAGTTGTTCAGCACTTTGTATACCTGTCCAGTCAATTCATTTGCGACCGTTCATTTTACCTTTAATTATATCTGTTGGAAGATTTTGTATCGATCCCTATAAAAACAAGGCTTAAGTATACATTTTTCTTATCTTTACAGAATTAAATAGATTTCGAACGGCATCTCTGCTCTATTTAACACTGCTTCGTTAATCTGCATGTCTGTCAGTGGTATTCAGAGCATTCTTTTATACAACTGCATCTCTGTTGCTTTCAGGCGATTGATCTTATCAGCCTTTAGAGTTTAGGTCTTAATTCCATACAACAACATACCAAATAGAACATTTAATCATTCTTTGGCACAATTTTACGTTTAAATTGTTATTATACAAAAGTCATTTCATTCCCGTAAACTTTATACAAACTGCTTCAAATCTCCATTTAATCTCTTTACTTGAGTATAGTTGTTCTTTGATGTAGTATCCCAGGCCATTGCAAGATTAATTGACTTGGAAAACAATATATCTCTTGCCTTATATAACGCACAAAAACAATAATTTGAGATAGACTTTGCAGGTAAGTACAGATCATAATATTTACCACCAATTATTGATAGAATTTTAAATACGCCAGTCCTAAATTGCCAGACTGGATAAAGTGTGAAGGAAAGTTAAAAATAATCAGATATTTCGAAAAACACTTATTTCATTTAAAAACATTCATAATTCGCTTGTTAAACGTTTCAACCTAATATATTTATCTTCACCAACATTTTTCGCGCGATCAATTGTACGCGACCTTTTTTCGCCAGTGATCTTTTCTCGTCAGCAACCTTTTTTCGCGCGACCATTTATTGACAACCTTTTTTGCTACCTATAGTTTGGGAAACAATAAATTAGCTTATAAACAAATACAAACCATTAATTTGTAAAGCAGTCCTAAACATGATATATTCCTGTTTGACAAACTCCTGAAAGTCTATTAAATAATGATGTGGAATGTTCATAACATTTAAAGAAGGTTGATAGTTTTTCATAAAAGAATGTAATCTATTTAAAGGAGTCCGATGGTGAAGTTGGCGTTTCTCATAAATATCCTAAAAAAATCCATATTAATATTCTGTAATAAATATTTAATAATAATATACCAAATCTATTCGGTTATAAATACAGGTAGCTATGGCTAAACATACAGCATGAAAATAAGCTGCTATTAATTTTTCAGGAGATTCGCCTTTCGTTAGAATTATATATATGTCTCTATTGATCAAATCCACCAAAAGTAAATGATCTTGATTTTCATATACTGATATAATCTCCTTAAAATCAGCAGCTGTCCATTTATGAACAATATTTTGTATTGACTTGCCAGCAATAATATCGAAACCACAAAATTGGCTAACTAAAAAATAACATCAATAAAAAATATTTTGAACAATATTAAATAGATATAACGTACATTTAGTTCCACATCCTAATAATATACTCTCATTTTCATTTATTTTTAATGGATTCAAAACAGTTCCTAAATTGAAGTAACTTCTGAAAACTAATGCCAATCTCTGTTTATTAAACGTTCTAAACATCAAAGATTTTACAGCCCAATAATTAGTTAATAAATGTAAAGTCATGAGAGTAAATATCAGCAACCACTCTGACCTAAAATAAAACTAAAAACATTATACAACATGCTGAAGCTGAAGACTGTGGAAAGGCA
Organism: Altica lythri; assembly: GCA_964028335.1. Taxonomy (NCBI): domain Eukaryota; kingdom Metazoa; phylum Arthropoda; class Insecta; order Coleoptera; family Chrysomelidae; genus Altica; species Altica lythri. The sequence goes on along the minus strand of CAXIIO010000248.1, from coordinate 54,687 downwards.
TAAAAAATATGCTATAACCGTTGTATTTACTGGAAATATATTTAACTATAACTTACCGAGAATCACTAAAAACAGTTAACAGATATATACTCATTATGCTGCCCACTAAATTAACCAGAGTTTCTTGTGTACCGTCTTTAGCTGATATTTCTGCCATATTGTCTTTGATAGCTTGATGATGAGTTATAGAAGCTCTTGTAGCACCACCTGCTATACCAACCTACAAATTTATTAAGAGAAAATGTGACAATTTAAAGTTAATTTTGAATCTTATTACTTACCAATGACTTCATTGTTGAAGTGGCACATAATATTTGCATAGAATATTCAGCAAAATATGGCAAAATCAATTCTACACACATTGCAATATCATTCAGGATATCAGCAAAAAACCTCCATTTTTTACAATCAGAATCCAATTCACTCCTAAAAAAGTATATCTAAATTTTTCTCAACACACTTTTATTGTAAATGTAACTATCTATCATGCAAGACTACTAATATGATTGTTTTATTTTTTTACTGCCCGAAATCTTACTCAAAAAAACTTCTCTGTACCCTTTCCACCAAGCAAAAATGATTCTGCCTATCATTCCAGATCCATCTTTAAGAATCCAAGTCACAGCAGCTGAAAGAGCATTAGCTTCCTCATCTCCAACTCCAACACCTTTTAATATTGCTCTAGTTGTGAAGGCTCCTATTACGGTACTGCAGAAACATTGTGCAGTATCCCAAATTTGATAATTTAAATAGTCTTCACTAACTGTATCAGGATAACCGTACGGTAAAAATATGTCTTTGAAAAATTGGACTACTGCTTGACAAGACAGTAAAATTGGCCCATTACCATTTATCTGGATAATTTCGTTATTACCTAAAAGCACAGATTATAAGTAAATAATCTATGCCTAAAAGTATAATTGATAAAAAAGAAGTTGGTGTTAAAATTTGAACATACCTGCTTTTTTAACATATCTAAGGATTCCACCTTCTGATCCATATTGTTCTAAAACTAAAACTTCCGATATATCCATTTTAATTTTAATATTTCACACGATTCATTTTTCTAAAAATTGTTTTGATTAAATTGACAATTATGACAATCAAATCAAGACAATATTGGTTGAAACAATCAGGTGTCAATTGCTACACTCAGTAAGGGCCATGAAGAACAGTAGAATAGAATATTTACTATCCAATCTAGCTGACAGATGTACTAGTATGCAAGCCATAAACCTTTGAATATAAAACCATAGTATAAAGCCATAAACCAAAGAAGAAGATTTACTATCCAAATGTCAAAACGAAGAAATCAAAAATCCCTATAAAAATTGGATAATAATTGAGAGTAAAAAAACTATTGGATAACATGTCTTCGTATTTATTAAAGCTTAGAAATCTTGGAAAATGTTCAACAAATACCAGCTGGTGAGTGAATGGTAAAGGTGTTGCAAAAATAAATTTGGTGTTTTAGGATTACTCGAGCTTTAGCTACATCAACACCAAGACAAGCAGAACCTATTCTTAAAAATGATCTCGCTCTATTAAATCCTGACGAGGTAGAACATAAAAAAAAGTTGGAAGGTGTTATAACGGTTGAAGGAACAGTAAGTTATAAATTGTTGAATAGGTGACTATATCACATATTTTTCTTAGACTGTTTTAGCTCCTATAAATGGAATTCCTGAAGAACACGTTAAAGAACGTAGAGTGCGAATCTACGAGCCAGCTAAAAACTGTATGCAAAGTGGCACAAACAATATTGGACATTGGCAGATTGATTTTGATACCAGAGAAAGATGGGAAAATCCGCTAATGGGTTGGAGCTCAACGTAAGATAATTGTTTATTTATTTAAAGTTTACTGCAGATATTTTGACCTTGTAAACAAAATTAAATTGTATTTTACTTTTAGTGGTGATCCTCTCTCCAATATGCATGTAGCTTTTTCTACCAAAGACGAGGCTATTGAATATTGCGAGAAAATGGGATGGCAGTGGTTTGTACAAAAAAGTAGCCGAGAAAAATACAGCAAACCAAAGAGTTATGGTATTAATTTTTCTTGGAACAAACGTACTAGAACATCAACAAAATAAATCTTCTAATTTTATTTGTACATAAAAAATGTAATTAGGCAAATATAATTAAGTTCTCAATTGAGACTCTTGTTTTTCTTATTTAAACACTTTTTAAGTAATGTATTCTAAAAATAAAAACAATTATATTTTAAATAAAGTAACTTTAAAACGGTGTCATTTTATTTTAAATCATCACATTTATTTATAAACAATTTAAAATTAAAGGAATAATTTAGTTCTGTTAATCTACAACAATGACATGAGTTACGACTTTGGTAACTTCCCTATATATCGAAGATCTTCCAATTTGTATTTTGCGCGATTATTAGTACACAGTAAAAATCAATTCTCCTAAAACTTGCAAAAGTATATAAAATATTGCTCTATGAAACAAATTTGAAAATATATAGTAAAAAGGAGAAAAAAAAAAGTAAATGCAATATATTTTCTTCATTCGCACATATCATTCACCATTTTCACCATGTCTTTCTCCATGTTATCCACTTGATGCACATCTATTGCCACTTCCATATTATTGGTAGGGGTCGATGGAAGGTCTTCTTCTTCCTCTTCTAAATCTGAGGGAGGTCGTAGTTTCACTAAGGCGTCCCTTAACTGTTGATAAACTTTTTTGAAAGATTCTAGAGTGATAGTAGGTGATTTTTTATTAGTTCGGGACATTTTCTTTTCTTTAGTTATTTCTACTTCAACCTCGTTAATCCATTTTTCTACTTGCGCTAATATTTCAAATCTTTTAATATAGAAGTGTGTATGTATTACTTCTTTGAAACATGGGCAAGGATTCAAAATTTGTTCCAACATCGCCCACCGTACGGTGGCCTGGCAAATATTCAAGTTGTAATCTTTTGAGCTGACTGTTCCCGCTGGCGTACCTCTCGCCCGTTCATATCCTGTAAATAAATTTTAGGTATGTCCAAAAAGAAATATTGTTTTGAAGTCAATGTTTAGAATTTATTACTTACCAGGTTCATTAAAGTACGGTTCCGGAACCAATATTAAACTCTGTATAGAGACTAAAACTTGTAAGAAACTGGACGTCTGTGCATTCCATTTTTCTTCCGGTCTGCCATGCCACGTATTGAGTACTGATAAACACACTTTTCCATCATTATATAAATTAGGATTGAATCTGACGGTGTGATGTCCAGTTGTTTCCAAATTAATCATCATTGGAGATAGTGGATAGTCGGGAGGGAAGAAAACATCGAGTTCGAAACAACCGTTTGCATACGGAGTGTCAGCAGGACCTATAGAAATATATATTAGATTAATATTTTGAAAAGGAAATAATTCATTTCCGTAATAGTCACCTGTTATTAGCACTTTCATAACATCCAATCGCGAATTATCGTATCTAACAAAAACTGAACTACTATAACTTAAAGGTAAACTAGTTGATAATGTCACAGCCTCTTGCGCTATCCTTTTTACTCTAGTAGGATGCGATTGCTCACTAGTTGTCTTAGCATTACTTTCGAAATGATGGGAAACAACAAACTTAATACCTCCCTCAGGTAATTCAGTTATCATTTCGTAAGAGGCTAAAAAACAAATTGATACATTTTCAAAAAATTAATTAAGTGATTTACTCACAAAATTGCAAATTTTTCATAATCCTCAAATACTGTTCTTCTAACGAAACTACAACTTTCTTATCTATAGAATTTTCGCTATCATAAGGGCTATCCGAGTCCACCAGTCCACTCGTAACCCTTGACACCAAATTAGCAGTATTTTGAATATCCGGCATTAACGTTGCCAAACCTTCACCTTGTTCAAGCTCTTCCAACTGTTCTCCGAGCTTGGTTTTCGTTTTGCTTTTCGTATTCAATCTGAAAATAGATATTTCAAAAATCTATCATTTACAAATTTCTTAACAATGAAATACCTTAACTTAGAAGCGTATGTATCTACACAACTCTTCATATTTTTCAATAAGGAACTAACTGATGGATCACTACCTTTGTTCTTCTGTGGTAAAAGTAAACTGACTAGTTGGGAACTAACGGCTAAGGCTCTCAGTAATTGTAAAACAGCTTTATACAATGGAATATGCCGCGCCATGTCCAATACTAAAATATATACAATTTCGTTTCTTATATATTGTAAAAAAGCAATAACCGAAAAAGTGATGTATATTATTTAGTCTATTGTTAATTGGAGATCGTAGTAAATAGAAATAAAATATAGCAGTTTGTAATTCATTCATTATTGATGTTTGCTGGTGGATAAAGAGATTTGAAAACGAGAATCTAAAATTATGTACCTGAATCATTTCTAAGATAAGAGCAAACGGCAGGTAACAATGCACTTTGTGTTAACAATTCAAAAAACGTCGGAGGTAACACAGTTCCTGCTAGTTCATCCTCTGCATCATCATTTGGATTAATATAACTTGCTAGAACTTGCAAGAGAACAGTTACGTGCTCCTCTTCATTTTTTTGCTTTAACAGTGCCTGTTCTACATTCCAACTTTGTTGAGTCGATCCTGTTCCGAATCCTGTACCTAAAAGTAAAAAGTGGAAATTAATAGGATTTTAGAATAAATTTACTGATTTAGATAATTACCCTTTGCCCAGTATAGTTGCGACTTATCTTCTTTATTTTTTGCATTTTGTAAATCTTTATCCGAACCGTTACCATTAAATTGGTGAGAAAATATTCCTATACACCCCAATAGTAAATGTACTACCCCTATGTTGATACTTATCCTCCTAAGAAAACGTCCATCATCTGTACTAAGTGGTGTTCCATCATACAATTTTTTCAAAACCTCAAATGGTAGTGTGGGCAACGAATCAGATATTGGAGAATTAAATATATCTCCTCCTAAAATACAATAAAATATATATTCAAAGGAAACATGGAAGTTTTTTAGTGTTAACAACTAACCTTCTCCATCGTCAGTAACACCTAAGGTAAGCCTAAGCAGGTACAAAGCTTTTTTCATATCTTTCAAAAGTACTTCTGCGTAGCCAGGCAATCGAAGGAACAATCCAAATGCTGTCAAAGAATGTGGTGGTACATGTGATATAAGAATAGATGATTTAGATGGAGAATTGGTCCCAATGGCATCTTCTAGAATATCTTCATATGCCTCATCCGATTCTAAAAGGAATCAATTAGTAGAACTTAATATTATACTCTAACTTAACCGTACCATCTACTTTTATCCATTCCGAGTCTGATGTATCTGGAGGACTTTTTTCTAAAATCCCGGTTCTTATTGCTTCAGGATAAACTGTGGGTAGATGTTGCGCAAGTAACGCTAAACCACCCATTGCACTAAACACTTGTAAGGCACTACAAATTGGTGGTTGTTGGAACACTGAAGAGTTCGCTTCGTTATTTGATTTATCGTCGTTATCTGTGAAAAGGAGATGGATTTTTACTACTCATTGCTGTCAGTAGGTAAAGTCGACTTAAAAAACAAAACTATTTAAATTCAAATACAAAGAGGTACTGAGAATATTGAACAATTATACGAAGATTTAGTTTTTACTTACTTTTACATTGGTATATTTTAAGGTGTACATAAGGCCAATCGGTGGTAGATCCTTTAGACTCCATCAGTCTTAGAAGTTGCCCGAGATTAATGGTGAGTGGCAGTGGCTGGTCAGAAAACGATTCACATTTGATATTACGTCCTTCTATCACATCAGTAGCGCTGGTCGAATTCGTAGTATATCTTTTCTTTTTCGACTGTGGTGTGGATGTCATCTGATTTTTAGCGTCTTTGGCACGTTTATCTTTGGCAGTAACTCCAGCGGCCATACTCATTTCCTGTTCTTCTGCTGCAAACCACGATTTGAAGATGTCTTTTTTCGCCGCGAAGTTAGATTTTTTGTTTAGCGACAATTCTGATTTGTAAGACATCTTAAAAAAAATGTGTTGTTCTAATATTTCAAGGAGGGTGGTGTTGGTACTCAAACATAACATGGCTCGGTTATATGTCTGTTTAAATGCTGGATGCGTAGGTATGTAACTTTGTATTAACTTTGCACTTTTATAGAGTGTTTCATCAGCTTCTATGCTTACTGGAATCTTTTCGTTTTCTAGTAATAATTGCAATATTAATCTACGCATAAATCCGGATATACCATTTGATTGTAAATATATGACATCACATAGTACTCTAGCTAGTCTTGACTGATTTGCACCGTGACATAAGCAACATTTTGATAAAAATTTGACACATACTTCTTCTAAATGAACATGAGCTTCAGTCTGAAGATTAGATATTTTAGTAACTGGTTTCTTACACAAATATTCAAGAAGCGGTAACCAAAAAGATGAACCATCTTCTGACCCTAACCAATCTCTCATCATTTTTTCATCACTTACATCAGTAAAGAATTGCAAAATATTTGATATATTTTCAAGTTTGGCCATAGGTATTGTTGACTCGTTTTCAGATTGGCAAAACTCAAAAATTGCACTATTTAATAATTTTGGTAGACCAGAATCAAGTAACTGTTGAATAGATGTTGGTGATCTGCTCACTAAAGCTATAGTTTCTAGCTGTTCTCTAGATAAATTTAAGCTAGATAATTCTCCTATAACTAAATGGCTATACCATTCCGATGTACCTTCAAAAATATGTTTATTGTCATCAGTTAAACCCTCAGCGTCTTTTCTATCATCGCTTATTGAAGCTTGATGTCCAGTAGATAGATTAGGAACCAATACTCCTATCTTCTCTAATAAAATAGGGAAAAACTCCGGTAGAATGTAACAAAAAGAACATAACAACGAATCCAGTGAATATTTAAGGCTAATGTTACTCTCTGTTTGAGTTTTTAAAGTATAAATATAATTAAATAAGTCTATTGATATGAGGGACTGTAAATCATACTGTACTTGGGACTGTTTAGCTGTCCACAAAATTGAAGCTATACTAGAAAAGTATGCTGCGTTGCAATTATTGGTGGAGTTACTCAATATGGCTTCGTTTGTTGTTGTTTCTAACCATTCCAGTATTATTTGTACTCGGTAAGACGTATGAGAATCCTGAAAAAGTCAAAGGTTCAGTACGTCATCTTTGCTTGTATGAACATATTCACTCACCTGATGCTCGCAAATCTGATACAGTAACTCACATGCTGACTGATATCCAGAGATATTAATTAATCGATCTTGCCAGTTAACATCTGAGACCATTAGTGGTTCAATCCCAGACCTACTGTCCAATAGCACCCTTATTGCATGGAATCCATTTTCAGAACTATGTAAAGCTAATTCTCTAAGCACTTTTTCTAAACAAGGTAAATAAACTGGAAGAATATGTGATGGCACCAGTAACAATCCACAACATGTAGTGAGAAGATTTGGAACTCGTGATGCACATTCAATAATTTGATGTTTCGCTTCAGCATCCGATGCAAGAGTAAAACAATGATGAAGTAATCGGAGCCAACCTAAACTATGTTTACAATGGGATTCATCTTCTGCATCTGAACCCTGCATAGAATTACCTCCAAAAGCATAACTTCCCAATACACGTATTTGGATCAAACCAATACTGTTTGCATCACGAGGTTTGTATAAACGTATTAAAATACAATTTACTACTTTTGGCACAGGTAGATGTAACCGGATGTAAGTTAAACCGCTAGTTGGTAATGGTAAACATACTGGTGACAATCTAGAAGGTCCATTTGCCGAAACTTCCAAAGCTACATAAGAAGGAGATGTAGCTAAACTTCCGACATGTGGTTGTAATTGTACTTCTCTAAGTAAAATGGCACTAGGTAATTGGAGCATAAGTTCCGTATGGTTTTCTTCGGGATAAAAATGATACGACCACAAAGGAGCTCTAGCTCTTCTGTGAGTGGAACCAGATACTCCCTGAATTAAAACATCAGCTGATTGAGCAGTGCTAGATTCACAGGATATTGTACAGTATGGTGCAACATTAATTAATGACATTTTGTGTTCTAACGATGTTTGTAATAGTTTTTTGGAATTTGTTGCGGATGACAAAATTGTTCTTGGATCAGACGTCGTATTCATGCCACTAAAGTGTTGCATTACAGTGGAAATAGTACCAATTTTAGAAAGAGTGCTAGGAGAGGTGGTGCTGTTAACTATGCTATTGCACAATATAGTTATTCCACCTTAAACAAGAATAAATATTATGTTTTGTACGTAATTTATAACCCTATTATAATATTATTTATATTTGAAATTGAATATAATTTTAAGACAAAAAAAAACTTAAATATATGTTAACTTTAACAATTATTTTTCATTACCTGCATCGAAAAATTTATGTATAGCCTCTTCATTATCAAGAACTTGTAAAATAAACCATAACAAAGGTTCACTAAGTTGAGGAGCTTGTGATAAAAACATTAACAATGGCTTTAGCAATAAATCTTTGTTAGAAGCTTTTCTAGCCAACAAAGCTAACAAATGGAAAATGGCATCGCCAACAGTATTTGGTTCACTGAGAGTAGAAAATGCTACCTAAAATATAATTTATTTAAAGCAGTTCAAGTTAGGTATCAAATTTACCTTTTGTGAAACGTTAGCTAGCATACAAAGTGAAGATGACTTACAAGCCGCCAGACAGCGACATAATCTAATAACAGTTGGATGGTGCTGAAGTACAACATCGGCGAAACAAGGTACTACAGGTTGGACTCGAGCATTCTCTTGTTGAATTTGTTCGGCTTTGCTTTCATCAGTTTGGGAAGTTGCTGCCGTTTCTGTGTCCATTGCTTCCTATATATTATTTTAATTATTATAATCACAAACTCAAAATTTCAATATACGTGTTACGTTACGATAAACCACAATATGGATTAAAAATTGATGGTTTAAACAGATGAAGAGTTTTGCTACAAAATATTTAAGAAACTGTAACGATTTAATGATCATTTTGAGTAAAATTTCATTTGTCAAGAGAAAAAAGTTACATTTTTTATTAATTTGATACGTATACTAGTTCCTTCGACTAACGAGTAAAAATTTTACGGTAGAGTAGATCAAAAATAGTCCGTATGGAATGATTTAACGCGAAGGTCAAGGTGGAAGGCTTGTTAACCGTCTTATAATTATATTTGAAAATTGGTTCGGTAGGAACAACACTTAAATTAGTAAAGTAAATCCAGATTTGACGAGGAGGTCGATAGAACCGTTAGAACGGATTGTAAATTTCAAACAAATTCATTTAAAAACGTTCTCCAGAGAAAGTTAAGAAATGACTTCCAAAGTTCCAAAAATAAGGACTACCCTTAACCGATTCAATCAACCACGGAAGCTAGATTGAATATTGCAGAATTAATTCAGCCCTCACCTCAAAGATAAGAGATAATTTATTTTTGTAAAAATAACAAAAATAACTATAGTTAAGTAACAGACTGCAATCTGAAGTTTGGATTTTATTTGTGTAGTTTGTCCTTGTTTTCAGTAAGGACTGGTAACCATCGAAAAACAAAAACCACGACCGATATTGAGCTAGTGTTGGCTATATTGTTCTTTAGGCAAGCGAAATATATGACATAATGAGAGGTAAATAAGAGAAATTTTATAACAATACGTCGCGGTACTGTCAAAAATCAAATTCAAATAATAAAAGCTGGATTGTCAGAAATTGTTACAGAGATTATAATTATTTCACAAAACTATTCGTTCGTTTTATGTATGAGTTTATACGGAATATTGCACTAATATATTAGTATTTAATTTTTACTAAGGTAAATATTTAAATTAGTATTTTTATAAAAATCAGACCTGTTGATTTGGTAGAGCAGTTTGTACTAGTTTTCCCAATAGCTTTAGCAATAAAATCAAAAGATCTTCATACGACACTGGTCTGTCTTGTTTGTTTGAATCGGAGCCTAAAACGCTAGCGAATATATCACTAAATGCACTTGTCACAACACCTTGTTTTTCTCCTAGACTTATACATTTTACTTTTTCTGTGTTTATAACATAACTATGAACTAAAGCAGCTAAAAAAAATAAAAATTCAATGACAAAAAGTTACAACTTAATTATTGAAGGTATTACCTGTGCTTTCTAAAGTACTCATCGCTATACTTAAATCCGAATTGGTAAAATCTAAATACAACATAGTTTGCAATAATTTACATTGGGCATCTAAAGGACCTAATCCACAGGCTACTGATCCTGAAGGTTGGGTTAATTGGTAGGTAACTTTTAGTAAAGTTGATTTCAAGTGATTACCCAATTTACTAGAGGGATTCACAACATCGCATCTCATTTGCAACCTCACCAAAAAATCATGAAGTGCTTTACACAACAATGGCCCCGCCTATGAAAATAAAAAAATAATATCATATACATTTTATGAAAAATATTTTCACTCACCAAAATCTTTCCGTTGAACACAGGACCTGTACCGGACAGTAAATTTAGAAAAAACTGAACAAAATTTACATGATTTACAATTGTTTTTGCCATTCCAGATAAATCGAACCATTTTTTGCCATTGTTTAAGTTACAAACTAATGTTAATGTTTGCAATGCACTACACCAAGTAGTTAAAGATAACCCGGGAGTCCAAGCCATGGCACTTATTAAATAGTTTATAGAACTACAATTTAATATAATTTGAGGAATAGTGCCAGGAGCAAACTGTTCATATTTAGTTGAAGCATTTAACGTCAGCCATAGTTGCAGTATGTGCTCAATTTTTGAAGGATCGTGATTCTGAATATTCTCAAATAAAGAAGCAAAACAATACGTTAACATTTTTTGATTGTTCAATAAAGACTCTGGAGGAGAATTTTCCAAAGGTATAGGCCAAGGATTCAACTCGCTATTAGTCTCTTTCTGTACACCTTCAAATGAAATATTTTGTAACAATAACTGAGTATTTCGTATAATTAATTTTTTAATAGTAATTTCCGAATTTGATTGCACTCCCAACTCTAGTCTTAAATCCATGGCGCAAGAAAGTCCAGAATTCACAATGGATACTTGTTTCGCATTTTTCGAAGAAGTATTTTTAAACATTTGAGAATCAATATCGTCTAAAAGTTCTTCAAAATCTGAATTTTCAGATTCATATACAGAAGGAAGAGGAGGAAAATTGTTATTGTTCATTAATGGCGGATTATTTTTTTTTGATAACATAGCTTCTACAGCTTCCAGCTGCTCTTTATAATTCTGTATAATTGAACAAGTATTTGCTTGAATGTTGGATGTTTCAGCTACCAAAGCATCTACATTGAAGTTATCTACAGTATTCTCGCCATCATGAGCCGATTCTGAAAAAAAAAAGAGAAAAACTAAAAAGAAATTCTTAAAACATTAACGGAAAGTTAAAAAATCCCATCGACTTTAACCATGCTATTCTAATTTAATTAGGTAATTGATGGGAAATATAAAATATAAGGTTAGTAGTCATTCTTAACCACATTTTATAATTAAAATATCACAAGCAGGTGGTAATTTACCATTTTGTGTCCAGCTAGGAGTAATAGCAGCCGCATCTGTTTCCATTTCAATATCTTCAATCTTAACAGAACTAAGTTCTATAGCGTCTTGTAGAAAACAAGCCAAGGCAAACGGAGCCCAAGGAATCTTACTAGATATACAAAAATGTATCAATTCCAACAGTTGGTTCTCTTTTAGAAGTTGGCCCAATTGAAGTTTTGCTAAAGTTACTAATTTTGATATTACCTGAAAAATTACATTATTTATATTGTTTAGATCTTTTTAAGTATTTTTGAAAACGATTTTTATGAGTATCGATCAAATTCAAAATATAAAACATGTGTTAAATCTTTCTGAACGTAACAATTAAGTTACTTAGAAAGATTTTTTATTGTATAAATATTTTATTCAATAGAATAAATAAATCAATTTATATTGTAATAACTTACTTTAAAACAAAGTAATAACATATCAGCACTACTCGAATGATCCATTGATAATATTAGTTGTAGAAGACCCTTAGCAACAATTAAGCAATGATTATTATCTATATATTGTGGCATCTTAAGTACAACATTGGGCTTTTCCAGAGGTTGTTCCTTCTTTTCTTTACTTAATCTTCCTTCATCTTGCATTTTTTTAATATACTTTAATCTCGATAATTTATCATGTACCATCATACTCTTCAGTTTCTGTTGATAAGCATTATCAGGGTTAATTACAATACTGGAATAAGTCTGAAAAATTTAAATATTTAACACTGACTATTACAAAAGAACATGTACTTACAGGTAATGGGTTACCAGAAGGTTGGGCCATTCTCTTGCAGTTCTTTTTTCTATTATTTCCTTTAGTATTATCTACGCTTTTAGCACCTACCATTTCACCCAGCACCCAATTCCATCGGTTACTACAAGAGGACGATGTTTTACACAAAGATAATTGAAGAGAAAGATACATTAGTTGCCAGGACAGCAATGGTAAGTCTATAGTTGCAGCCAGTAATGTCCTTCTTGTACCAAGTGGGCTAAGAGTATCATGCACTACTCGTAGAGCAGCATCTATAACAGCACTCTTTTCTGCCGATTTTCTGCTGAGATATGACAATAAAATAAAAAGGCGATCTTGTGGAAATCTTAAGATACAAGAAGTTGAGAAATTTTCTGCTAAAGTATCGGCTAAGAAATCACCCCAGAATGTGGTTTTACCACAATATTTTTCTAAGAATATAGCAGCTAACAACTGCAATCTCGATGATTGTGACATACATAATCCTTTGAAAAATTGTTGACAAGTTTCATTGGTCATATCTGTTGTGGAATCTATTGATAAAAGTACTTCTAATAGACCCTCAGCGATTGACGTTAATTTATCAGTGGATATGTCAGAATTTTGTAGATTTTCTATGTTAATTATATTTCCTTCTAATCTCGACATAACATTCCTTATTATATTTAACTGGTATTGATACCTAATGGTCTCTTGGTAAGCCCCAAAAATTTTACTATGTTCCGAATTATTAATATTAGCACTTCTATCCTTTAAAATGTTCATGTAAGTAGCTAAGTGCGCTGCATTCTTCATATCAGACACAATGAATGGTTGAAGAAGTTCTTTAAGTTTCGAACATGACAAGCTATATCGACAACTAATATCTTCAAACAATTTAGATAAGATTCCTATTTGTTTATCCAAATCACTAGATGCACTGGAAGTTTGAGCTTCATCAACAGACAAGGAAGTTTCTTCCGGAGCTATAGTTATATGACCGTAAAAATATCCCAGTGGTATTCGACATCGAACTGTTGACATTCCGTATCGACCAACTACAGTTATCTAAAAATTAAGGTTATTTTAAATAAGAACCCGGGTATAAAATTGATAAAATATGATTGAGAATTGTCTAAATGTACCTAGTTATAGTAAGATTTTATTGCAAAATTTTATGTACAAACTATATTATTCACATTGATGCGAGTTTTAGAAATATTAAAAATAGTGGTACCAATGTTTTCGACTAAAACTTTGTTGAGAGATGAGGCCCATTTCTGGTTTAATGGCTAAGTTACTAAACAAAATTGCCGTATTTAAAAAAATAAATAAATAAAGAATAGTTCTTTGTATAATAATAATAACAACATAGATTACAGGATAAAATAAAAACGAATCAGTCATTATATGGAAATTGTATGTGATAATACCTTCATATATCTACACAATGGTGGTGGTTGCAAGTCAGTTAACAGTAAATTTCGTGTTCCTATATCCATAGCAATTACCAATCTTGTCTCATCCACATCTTCACCATTTAGCCAAATATCAATAGTTAAAGTTACTAAATCAGAACATGATGGAATGAATATATCCGTTAATAAAACGGGTTTACCAAAATCTAAAGTAATATGCCTTCTAGCTCCCGAGTGCATTCGTTCCACAACGATTACTTGTTTAGGAGGAACAGTTAGGAGTTCTTGCCATGGTAAACCACTTCCGGTTATTGGTTTAATTTCTTCTGGTAATTTTGTTGATACTTTTACAGACTCGTTTGGCATTACTACAGTGTTTTCCATAACTGATGTTTTCGGATTTAAAACGTAAACGTTATCAATAAAACCTGAAATAATAATAAGATTACTTTGTTATATTAAAGGCAGCCAATTTTAATATTTAGCAAATTAAGTATAACATTTACTAACCATATTTAGCTTTATCTTCAAGATACCCAGACTCCTGTAACATCTCAATTACCCATTTATTATAACCCGATTTTCCTTTATTAACTTGATCTTTCATCATTTTTAATTTATCCATTAGTTTTTCAACGTTTTCTTCAGTAATTGGTTCATTTGCATTAGTAGAAAAAGAAATATTGTTTATAAACACGGGATTAACGGTTGAATCGGCTCTTTCTACTCGGGTACCTTCACTAGACCAAATACAAGAAAAATGAAGAGGTTGTGTTTCAATAAGACCACGAATGACACGAAACGATGCGATATTTTTGTACTTTAATTTTGTTGTTGAAGTGGATAGTACATCCTTGGGACTAATATTTTCTTTGTTGAAAGAGTAACTGGAAGCATTGGAAATACTGGGTGACGTTGGCTCTTGAGGTGTTTGATTATTATTGCCAGAAGTTAGTAGATAAGTAGAAGATCTGTCACCTTTAACATAAGGTGGAGGTTCCACATCAAATAACTCTGGTTCCATTGGAGTACCATATAAACCATATCTACCCCTTAATACTAGATGGTAAGGGTTTGTTCGATTTAGTAGTTCATTCGTAATAGTACTGAGAAGTAATGTACACTTTGAAGCTATTAATGGTTCGTGGCTTTTTGTCGATACTTTTAATAACAAAGAGAACATCCACTGTAATCCAGCTGCTGATTTTATTTGCGTTATAGAATCAAGAATGGTGAAGATAGATGTTAAAACTACCGAATTGAATTCATCTTTACAAGTTGCACTAATATTTTCAGATCCACTAAAATATATAAATAAATATATGTATGCCCAATTACGGAAACATTTATAAACTTACCCACAACAAGTAATAATCAATCGTACAACCTTATGAGCAATACTTCTTCCTCCAAATAACAAACACTGGTTAAGCAAGGTCGTTAAATGTTTCTGTATAATTAAAATAAATTCAGTTTGCTGATTAGGAGCTCCACCATTGTTGCTTCGATTCCTACTCAGTCTTATCGAAGCAATCCAATCAAGAATATCCAAAACCAATCCAATTTCTTCGCTGTCATTGGTGGAAACAGCAGTCAGTAACAAAGATTCAACAAATGAGTTAGATTCTAACATTAAAGTGCCTTGGGCTCGTTCTTTGGAATTTTCTGGATGTTTAATACTGTGTAGAGATATACTTAATTCATGTATGACATCACATCCCATGTAAAAATCATTTTTTCTTGCAGGTAATGATAACCTATCAATACTTATAGTAGAAGGTTTGTCAGTAAATTTTTTAGCTTTATTTTTATTCTCATCATCTTTAGTATTAACGGCTCTAATATGTAGCAGTAGATTTCTAACTTTAGTTTTGTATAATTTTGGGCTTGTTAAAGTCACAATACCACTCTGTTCTGTTAGGTCTAAATGTGATGCTAAATCTATAGGCCCAGCAAGAATATCAGCGTTATGTGCCCTTAAATATTCTTGAGAAGTAACAGGATTATCTACCCACTGCAACATATCTATTGTTACAGATTCATCAACGGCAAATTTAACGTCTTTTTTATGACCGATACCACTTTTATTCTGTCTTAATAAAGTAATTTCAACATTAGGTGATCCACTACATGGTTGAAGGGTGAAATGTACATCAACATGGCCTAATACAGTAGAATTTGGAAGTGTAATTTCAAATATATGTTCATCCCACGTGGTAGTGTCTGTTAATAATCTCCATGTTTTAGAATTTTGTTCACCTTCACACTGTGGTTGTCTGCGTTGTCTTAAAGACTGCTGAAACTCACTCCAACAAGGTGGCACAACTACACAATATCCTAGTCTTAGTGGTTCAAAATCACAGAGAAGCTTTAAATTTTTCAAATCATTTAACGGTATAATATCGGGGGGTTTTTGGAAGCACTTTAAAAATTCTGCATTATCTAACATTTCATTCGACTGATGTAACGCACTAGAGCTATCAATATGCATACTGAAAATGTCATCTTCATCGTGATCATCACTGGAATCGTTATCGGTACTGTTAAGAGCATAAAAATGAAGTGATCCGTCTTCAGTTGAAGCACACAATCTATCTAGACCTAAAAAACATAATATTTAATTTTTCAGTTTTCACTTGGTAGTACCAAAATGCATTGATATGATAAAATTTTTAATTATTAATGAAAGAACCTTACTGTTACAATAAGCTGCAGATACAAAGGACTCTCCTTCAATCTTGGCATAACAAATCACTTTCAAACAAGATAAGTTCACGATTCTGACAATTCCATCAACACATACCATCACAGCATTACCTTCTGCCTCGCAAGACACCTCTGCTAACACTCCGAACTTATCTATGGTTGGTAATAAATTAATTTCTAGAGGTTTTTCATTTAAGCCTAATTCTCGAACTAATACTGCTTCTTCCTTTAATTTCACCATTTTATCTGATGTATCTATTGGATAAATTGCTAAAAAACTTTGGGGGATATTTGAACCTTTTAGTACTACCAACACATGATTCTGATCATGGGTGGGTATTATATCAGCTATTTCTAAACCTTCACAATTTCTACTTTCGGTTGGTACGCTTATACATTGCACTGCTCGGGAGTAGTTCAATTTTTTACATGACGAACTATTTTTCAGCTAAAATAAATTATATAGAATAAGTTAATATCATAACATAATAACAGGTGTTTTTTAATGTACTATTTCTTATGATTTGGTTTTTAAAATATTTAATTTCTATGCAATTTTATCAAAGTAGGTTTGAAACTTAAATAAATATTACGCTTTAATTTTTAATAAAATACCTGCTTACCTCTGTTATATGATCTGATATACTCAATTCACTATTACCGCTACTCAAGGGACCATTCGTCATTTGATGGCTATTTGATGAAGAATCAGTTTTACTGATATTATTGATTTCATCGAAAATTAGCACTTTAGGTCCAGTATGGGATTTTTTCGTTGATATAGGAGGTGGTAAAAATACTTCATCACTTTCACCTGGTATAAGTGTTTTGTAGAAGGAACACAAAACTGGGTCCATATTATTGAATAATTCAGACAAACTCTCTGGGGGTTCTTTTAAACTTTTTTCAACTTCTTCAATT
Organism: Altica lythri; assembly: GCA_964028335.1. Lineage (NCBI taxonomy): Eukaryota > Metazoa > Arthropoda > Insecta > Coleoptera > Chrysomelidae > Altica > Altica lythri. The sequence goes on along the minus strand of CAXIIO010000248.1, from coordinate 37,368 downwards.
GGTACGAAAACAGTTTCACTTTGTGAAGTTTGTACATCTGATTCTTCTAGTTGCTTATTATATGTAAAATCATAAACGACTAAATATAACTTATAATCTGCCTTACTAATTTCTACTGTATCAGTTTGGGATACATGAGTCTGTTTATCAAATTGACTAATTAATGATAAACCGCATACTATAGTAGGTCTAGCTAATTTTGATTTATTAGTACTTTTATCGCCTAATATACAAATTGACGTAACTTGTTTTTCTACTGGTTTTTCTAAAAATGAAATAGATACATAAAAATTTTTACTACAAAATGAAATGTAAAAATATGAACTCACTGAAGTCACTGCCAGCCCACCCTCCTCCTTGTCCAAAATCCTGCACATATTTATCAACAATAAAAGAATCAAATTGTGTAACATAGAAACAGTATGATCTTTTTACTTTTCCACTAACATCAAACACAGAGATCAATCCATCAGCATTGGCAGTTGGTACATATGAAACTACAGTACTACGTCCTAGTATTTTAATACTCATTCCATTATACGTCGCATCCACGGCTGGACATGTCGCATATGTAACAGAAAGGGGTACGTTTTGCGTATATTCACCGATAACGAAGGGACAATTTGGCGAATGGCGTTCATGTTCACTACAGGGCTCATCTGTACGTTCCCAACACACTAAACATACTGAACAAGTAAAACACATTGCTCTATCGTCTCCAGATGAGTTAGGTTGATGATAAAACCCTGCTTGAGCCATTTGATCGGGTAGAGCCCACCTACAACAAATATATAATAATGTATTCACCTATCAACAAAATATACAACAATACAGATTGCTTAAAAACTTATTAGAATATATTAGTAACATGTTTTCATAAAGATAAAGCTTGTCCGTGGTAATGCATTTTAAAACGGTGTTTTTTATTATATATGCCTATAACCTTTAACAATCATACAAAAAGTAAACCTGATACAAAAATAAAAACTGGAGTATGAAATTATTTCGTTCGAAAGTATAAAAAAATGTTGGCTTATATTCTTTACAATCTTGGTATCATGATTTTGATAGGCAACTGGAAGAACTTTTCTTTGAATTATAAACAAAAAGATCGCTTGACAGCATTTTTTAAGAGCCAATAACTGAAATAAATATCCTTAATGTTGCTTAAAAATTGATACGTCGTTGTTTACTTTATACATATCAACATCAATATTTTGTATATATCGATGCTGTCTATAGTTCAGCATAACTTATTTACTGCCTGTTTATCTTACTTGTAGTCCATATGTGGCCATTGTGAATAAGTTTCTCTTCGCCTCCATTCACTTGCCATTGATTTTCTATCAGAAGCATTTACCTTTTCACCTAGTAAATCTGAAAGTCTTTCTTGAACAGCTGAGGCAACACCCAGTTCTGGAGTATGTTGATTTTTTGTCAATAAATTTGAAACTGTTGTAGATGTAGCATATTTTAAATCCTCTAACGGTAGATTTAAACAGACTGTGTTCCACTACAAAATGAGAAAAATAAATACTTTTTTATTGTAAAATTTGTGTTCAGTTAAGAATTTAACACGGTTTTGATAGTTTGTATAAAAATAATTTACAATATTTAATAAAAACTTACTTTCTGTGCTTTAATTCCTTTTTTATGGTGTTGCTGAGCATTAGATATCACTTCTGTAAGCTCATTAATTATTGTTTCAACTCCATGAATGTTGCTTGAAGAGAGGCTTTCTTTTAAAATAATGGCCTGAAATAAATAAATATTATAACCGCTTTACTTTACTATACAAAGTTTATAAAAAAAATAACTAAACAATAATAGTTATTCACATATTTCTTGATGGGTTTTGAATGAATTACACAATATTAAATAAAAAGCAAAAACTACTAGACATATTTTTCTAAATCAATAATATTTCATACCTCTGAGAGAGGCAATTCTATTTTAACTTCCTGTTTTGCATCACTTATATTCTTTTGGAGAATACTGTCAAGTAGTAAAACACCATTGTAGTCAGATCTCACACCCAGAGTCAGTCCATCTGTAAATAACACCCTGTCCAAAGATGGAATGTATTTGCACTTAACATGCGAAAGATTTTGAGCTGAAAATCATAAACTTGATTAATATACTATTGCGTCTAAATAAAAAATAGTTGTATTGTACCTGAGAGAGAGCTGGAGTGTAGGATTACACCTGAATTTACGTCTAGAACTCTCACCACTCCAGTATGTGTACAAATTAAGATGACATTAAGGTATGGATGGTAAACTATTTCTATTATTTCGGTGTCTAGATTTAAATATCCATCTTCGTTTAGAATCCACTGTTCCTCAGCCATTTTGCTAAAAACATCTTGCGCCATGAAAATATGACAACTATGTCATTTGTCTGTCTGTAGCACCATAGACAAACAAACCAAGGTCGTTGACGGTTGTCGTCATTCGTCTATTAAAAAATCTTCTGGTTTTTGAAGCTTTTACCATTAGCGCATAAAATTAGGTTATAATTTAAACGAAACACCTTAACTAGTAGGTGACCATTAGCTGCTATCTGCTCTGCCCTCTGCAGACTTTATTACGAATCAACTGTTAACGTTATTTTGTTGTTTAAATGTTTTGAGCTTTGTGAAATGTGAAGTTTTATTGACCTGTTTTTATTTAATATTTAAACCACAGATTAAACGTTTTATTATTTGGTTCCTCGTAGAATATTTCAACCTGCTTATCAGTGTAAAATAGTATGTAATAGAATTCGGTAAGTTTATAAAACTTTCTTTGGATCTTGTATATTTTCTACAAAATTTTTAGATTTGTGATAATGGAAGAGAAATTAAATTTTACCGAGGAAAATGATATGTCTATAACAAGTTTAGACGAATCTCTTGGTATTTTACATCCAAACTTTCTTCATGATTGTAGTCTTGTAAATGTGTCTATACCAATCGTTACTATTACTGAAGGCACTTTGGAATTACTTTCATTTTCGAATACGACATTGGAAACGCCGAATACTGCCTTTATCATATCTAGTAGTGATAAAATAAATGATGATTTGTTTGTAAGTATCCTTTCTTAATTTAGCAAAACTTCCTCAAAACCCTTAATTTTTTAGCTTGATTCAGTTTTTATTGAGGGAAGAAATCTTGCAACAAAAATTGCTGATGGATCCCTGTGTATGGACTGTAAGTTTAATATTTTAAGCTATCAGCTGTTATTTTTGTAATTGTGATATTGCAATGTTCATATTATTAGAGTATATAAGTTTACGATTTCAGTTTTAGTATTTGTTCAACTATTAACAATTAAAAATTAATGAGTTAATTTTTCTAACAACACGTAATTCTATATTTAATCATATTAAATGATTGTGTAAATTCTCAAATCTAATTTTTAGCACCAGATTATGGAGTACTGGATTCAACTAGTGAACCGAATTGGCCAGATTTTGATGAAATTAATACACATGTAAATTCTCCTAAGTCAAATAATGTATTTAAAACTATTGATAAATTGATTCCAAAAGTAAAGGAGCTACAATTAGAATCTAGTGATAATAACATAACGAAATTTAATAATAATTTTCAAATATCTACTTGTGATTCGAATTCAAGTACATCCAACAATATTAAACAAATGCTCCAAAATTTATCTGATATACTTAATTGTACTGACCGAAGTGAGGAGCAGAAATCTCAAGGCAGATTGATTCTGAATATGTTAGCTGATATGCTTAATAATTCTGTTGACGTCGATAGTGATGACTACAGACATTCGTCTGTAGAACATAAATCATTACAAAAGAATTTGCCAGCCGTAGAAATAAATGAACCAATCAATTCTAAAGATTCAACTTTACCTAAACAGATAAATTCGTCAACTAATATTAATGATGCCAGATTAAAAAGACCTAGTAGTATAGAGATTGCTGTAAGTAAATTCAAATCAAAATCTACAAGTTACGATGTAAAAAAGGGACCCTTAAAAGCTCTAGTTCCTATAGAACAAATGAAAAAATGTAAGTAAAAGTTTTGGTGTATTTTTTATTAAATTTATACATATTTATTTTTTCCAGCATCGATTATTACTCCAGGAAAAGTGGAAAACAAAAAAACTACTCTATCAGTGAAAACCAGTACACCAGTATATGTAAGAGTCTTGTTTTATTTTTATAGTATTATCTCTCGTCTCTCAAATGTTTTATGTATTACTTTCTTTCTTTGTAGACACGATTTTCCAAATTCATTTTTATATAAGAACTCGCTTAGTCTAACTCTATTATTCATATACATTTTTCCTTCAATATTTTTTTTATTCTACAGGATAGTAATTACATTTGTCGATATTCCATGTCGGTTGTGATAACTTTTCCCTTCTTTCTTCTCTTGTTTTTAGTATGGCAGTGGTTCCTAATATTTTCAATATTGTTACCTCTGTGAACTGTAAGGAGGAAACTGATTTTTCTCCGCCTTAAAAATGTTATCAAAACAAACAATACAAGCTAATACATTAATACACATGTATAAGCAATGGATTAATAACACTTAATTACATTGACTAGTAGTAAAACTAATTAATTCTAACATAAAAAACTAGTGTTTTGTTACATTCAGTAAGATACGCCAGCATTCCAACAAACGTTTTTTTAGAAGACTTTTTTTGTGTTCTCTGTTTCTTTCAAAAATCCTATTTGTTCACTAAACTAAACTATTTAAGCTCGTACACCCTATTCAGTTCCTTTCCTCGAGTTTATCAACGTCCCTCTGTGTGGTACAAAAGAGAATAAATTTTTGCACCTAGTTAGTAGTACTGCCACGAATATGGTTCTCAATTTTTTCAACGTCACTAAACGTGCTTAGCAAATCTGGAGAAAAATTTGAGATGCAACTACAAAACGAACACCTATCACGAAAACTCCCCGTTTGTACAAACGCCAACCAGCTTTGACAAGTTGTTCTAAATAAATTATTTGGAATACTTCTTTGCTACGCCTAGTGGTTGGCAAATACTTGCAGAACAGGTATTCCTTTAATATAACGAGTAGATACCAGCAACTGTAAACATGAAGCTATTTGTAAACTCATCTAATCCCACTTCCTTTATTTTCATCATTAATCAGGTTAGGAACCCAGCGTCTAAATGGTTTTAAATTTGTGTTACTTTTACGCTTAAAGTTTATTTCAAGATCTGCTGTATGAAATACATTTTTTTTTTACTTTAACTTATGTCTTTTTGTTTAAGGAAAGTAAAGTAGGTTTTGCAACATCTACCCCAAATCAGTCTCCTATTTCTGAAAGTGCTTCAAGGAAATCAAAACCAATTCGGTAATTATCAAAAAGTACAACTAGATAATTAAAAATTAAATTGATCAAAGTTAATCTATAGATAAACTAATTAATTATTAATTTATATATAATCGTATTTATTGTTTATATTTTGATTTTTTCCATTTTAGTGCGACTCCTGTTGAGACAACCGATAAAAAATTGTATGTGAAAACCAGATCTAACAGTGAAGCATCTATTCAGTTATTAAAGAAATCAAGGTAATTTCAATAGGATTATGAAATTATACAATTTATTGATCATATTTTATTACTATTGTTTAAACCGTGTATGGGCAACTTTTTACATGTTGTGAGCCAAACGTAAGTGTGCAAATACGTTCGCAAGCTGCGTTTAAAAGTAGTACATTTTAAAGTAGTGTTCATAATTTTTTGTGATAGATATACGACATGAATTAATACGACAATGTTATTATAATAACAATTTATTCAAATATCAATGAAATGAAAAAAATGTCTTAAATCTGAAATGTTACAAACTACTAAAGTTAAATAGCGACGCCGAAATCAATGAGACATTTAAGTTTGAATTTGAGAAATTCATACAAAGACGTAGAGAATTTTCCAAATTAAGGTTGTTTTGATTAATTAGCTTTCATCATTAAAAATAACGCAAAAATCAATCTACTTGCCGTAGGCAAATGGTCTTCATCGAGGTATTGGAGTAGTTTTTAAATTACTTTTTGTTGGAGTAGCAAATAAATTTCCATGTTTTTGAAATCGCTAAATCTGTTCAAAAATTGCTTCTACAGTACCTTGAGTTCTTCAGTATATTGAGCATAAGCAATATTCTCATACGCAGAAAGTGTGATGAAATGTTAACTGTTACTAGAGAGCATCTGTGCCTCCTTGAAGATTTTATTCTAAAACGCTTTCAAATGGTTGTACACATCACTAACCGACTGTTATTGTTTTTAAAGTTTCAAATTCACAATATTCAAAAAGCTAGTAAGGTCGACTAGAAATGCTAACTCACAAATCCATTTTGGGTCACTCAATTCAGATAGTGGTTTATGTTTTATTAGCATAAAGTCTTTTATTAGCTAGTAAAACCCCTTTCAGCATTTTCCCTTTGCTTAGCCATCTGACTTCACAATAATAATATTAAAGCTCAAATAAACCATCCACCGGTTTATATAGGCAAAATGAAGGAATGATCTATATAGAATGGTCTAGAGTAAAACAGTTTAAAAGAAATAATTGTTGTTGTGCCGACAGTAAGGAGGCAAACATCAAAGGCTTTGATGTCTGTCGCCTCCCTCTTTAAAGATCGCTGATACTCAGTTTTCTCGCTCACTTCATTCTTTGAGTATGGAGTATTAGTAATTAATGTATTTTTTTATTAAATTTTTCAAAATATCTCGCGGACCGGATCAATTCATACAGCGGACCGGTTGTTGCCCAAACATGCTTTAAATAGTATTATAGTAATTATAGTTAAATTTATGAAACCTTTAGGAAGAATAGTATCACTTCACCAAAAGTAAACAATTCAATTCCTGTGAGGAGAAATAGCTTCAGTGAAGGAATGACAGTCAAAGAACTTAAACCAAAACGTAGTAACACTTCATTGGGCAAAGAAACTGAAAATATATCAGGACTACATAAATTCAGTAAAAATATTTTAAAATTAAGTAATTCTAACCCAACAAAAAATATATTGGGTGATCATAATGTCAACAAAGTTCATTCCATTTCTGATAAGAGTAAATCTGTAAGTATACATTCTGTAAAGTGTTCGTATGGTAATTTAAATATTGTTTTTTTTTTTTAGTTTAAAATGAAGAAAAATAAAGAAAATATTTGTTCATAAAGAAATATTTTAAGTTGGCTGCAGGCAATTATTTTAGTGTTGATATTTTGATGGTTGTGTTTTTAATTACTTAAGGTTGTTTTTATAAATTTATTTTAACGAATATTTTGTGATAAAAACTGAAATTAGAGTTTTCATTATTATTATTATATATTTGATTAAATCAAAATGTACATTTACAAATGTAATTTTTGTTTAATTAAACCATGTTAATACATTGTGCAATTTATTTAAAAGGAATCTTTAGCACAATCGGATTTGTTATACATGTTGAATCTATTAACAACTTTGTTAGTTTATAATGGGTTTTCCTAAAAAGACTTAATTTCTATAATGTTAAGTTTATTTTTAAATCATAATTTCATGGTAAGTTGGGATATACAAGGGATCATTTTGAAGAACTCTAATAGTAACTCAAAAAAAACGTCGAAAATTAAAAGAGAATAAAAAACGCAAAACTATAAAATACCGAAATAATAAGATTGAAAACAATAAAGAAACGGAAACAAATTTAAGAAGATGAAAAACCGTTGAATGCAACAACATGATAAAATACGAGAAGATATATTTTTGGAAGAAAAGTATGATAATTTTTGGGAATTTAGTATGCAAGGGGACTCTGTTGTAGGATTTATGTCCATTCAGGGGATGGATGGAAAGGTTTGAAAGGAGTTAGTATCTGTCGTCGGCCCCGCTCTCACAAATTTTCCATTTTCCAGTGTAGTTAGATCTTCTCATCCATCCATGGTGCTTAAACGTGCCTAAAAAGTACTTTTTCTTTGGTGTAAGTGTAGTGTTGAAGTGTGACCCACGTGGTGCAATGTAGGGTTGGGAAATTGATGCTGTGGCGTGTCTCCTCCGTCGGGGATCCCTTCCATTTAGCAAAGACGAAGGATCTCCAAAAACCTTCGCCAAGGGCCCATTTTTTTTCTTCAGTATCCAGTTGTGGGTTGGGGGCACCATCTAGCGGTAGGAAAGGGGGGTTTCGTCCAGCAGGATTTCCAGGTCTTAAGGAAGGTCCAAGTCTACTAAGGATTGGAGGAGTCTAAGGTTAGGAAGGTGATCTTCTTTTTCGGAACTCTGGATCTTCTTTGGAGTCCTCCATTCCAGTGTGTATGGAGGGTCTTCTGAGTCCAATGATGAAATAGGAAAAAGTGTTAAAAAAGAAAACACGTAGAAAGTGAATAACCCGAAGAAATGTTTAAACAGAATAAAGCGGTTTGAAACCTATTTCTCAAAATAGGAATATATTATTTAAAATCAAGAAAAAAATGTCGTCTTGTTTACGTGGTAATAACTTTTTTGGATCAATTCATAAAAAAATTTTGGCATTTGAATATTATCAAAATTTATACGAATTTACTATTATCCCGAAAATTTAAAAAGGTAGGAAAATAGTGTGTAGATATATAAATTCGTGAGAAAAAATCGGAAAACGATAAAAACAAAACTAGATAGTTAAAATTATAAAATACTGAAAAAATAATTAAAAGTTAAAACAAAAAATATTCCGAAAATATGAGAAAATAGGAAATAGTACGTAACGAGTGCGGAAGGCAGGTGATCCCATCACGAGTGCGTTTGTCGCGTGAGCCGAAGGCGAACGCGATAAAAAGCACGAATGAGGGGATTACCTGCGCACCGCACGAGTTGCGTATTCTATTTTTCATCACTCCGTGAGAAAAGCTCTTGAATTTGTCTAAAATAAAAGGAAAGAAGATAATAGAAGTAGATCCGCCTGCACCGCGAATTCTAGAGACATATTTTTTTTATTCAACTTAAGTATATTAGATAATAATTGAGAATCAACAAAATCTTTATTTAGTAATGAAACGTTTGATTATATCGTGGTGCATTTACTACCGCGTTATCAGATGCAAAACTATTAGAAAATTCATCCTCAATTTCTCTTAATTCACTTTCTATCTCATTTATTTTTGATTGGGAAACACTTATCAACTCTGTTTCGGTCATTCATTGCTTACCGCACGATCCTGTATGGTCGAAAGCAGTGCTTTCCGCACGGAGTGATGAAAAGTTTTATATTTCGTAACGTTGAAGGAAGCATTGCTTTCCGCACGAAGTGATGAAAATACTGGTTGGATATTTAAATTCGTGACAAAATTTGCCCTATCATATTCCGAAAATATAAGAAAAATTGCCCTATTTTTGGTTTTTACAATTTAAAACAGTAATTGGGAAAGTTAATACTGTATGATTATGGTTCAAAATTGTATTCTTGGTTGCCTACAAATGAAAAATAGCGGAGCTTAAATTAAAAATAATTTCCACGGGAAAGCATTTATATGTATATATATATAAACCTTCTTGGCAGAAATCATGGATCAAGAATCCAATTTTGTTGACCTTTAGAGTTAATAATTAATAATTAGTCGTTTTCATTTTTGTGTTAGTGTTCCATAATATATCTATTAATAAAAAAAATTAAAGTCGTAAGTTTTAAAACTGACACTAATTATTTGAACCAAGAAAATTAACATAAAAAAACAGTAAATTTATTTTCAACTCGTAACAAAAAGAAATTTATATTCCTTTGGAAAGTTGATTCATCTGACATTGACAATAGCCTATCGAATGAATCATTCCGTTTGACATTGACAGAAGAGGTTGACGGTAGTTTTTATTATTATGATGCTGCAGTTGGAAGAAAGTAAATAAAATTGATATTTCCTACTATGATGTAATTATACAGACTATATGTGAAATAATTCAATTTTAATTTCATGCAGTTATTACGTAAATAGTGTTAGTTCGTTAAATATGAGTGAAAAAACGTCCAAAGCTCCTTCAGGGGCGGGGACATCGGCTCCAAACAAAATGAGACTTTATGCTACGTGGGTTGATAGAACTCCGGCAAACTGTATTCCACGGTAAGAATTACTTATTTTTTAAATAAAAATATATACAGGAATATGATATTCACTATATATTTTATCTACATCATTTGTTATATTTATTGAAATGTTTTGTTATCATATTGCATTGTTTGAACAAAATCCAAATTCTAAAACTCTAAATAATTATAGATTATATGTATTTTATATATTATTCAACTATTATCAAGAAATACTAACTTCCCTTCTAGATTATGTTCCCTTACGTTAACAAGACTAGTTATTCTAAGGCCTCTTGGCTCAGAATCTTCAGCAACTGTTTCCATAGCTGTAAAGATGCAATCGAGCAAAAGAACATTAAGATCAAATGAGTTGGTTTTAACACAAGGAGGTTTGATAGATACACCTCTCGATGTAACCTTTTGTCTTCAGTATCCCCATTTTCTGAAACGAGAGGGTAACAAGTTACATATTCTATTGCAAAGGCGGAAGAAATACAAGAATCGTACAATGTTAGGCTTCAAAACACTTGCTGAAGGTATCATCAGAATGGATCAGGTTAGTTCTAATAAACTTATAGAAAAATTATACTATCTCCATGTTTCTAAAGATATTTTAAATATTTTGTTGTATACTTATTCAAAATAGTAAAATTTTAAATAATTTTTGGATTATAAACTGTTTCTTTTAAATAAGTTAAATTTTATAAAAATTGAATTAATAAAAATTTATTTAAATAAAAAAATAACTTGAACTTAAGTCCAGGTATATTACAAACAGTAGAATGTTTAAATTAGATTATAATCTCGATTATTACAAATATTTGTTTAATGATGATATAGCCAGTGCTTGAAATATTTATTTGTATTTATCAGTGATATTTACTTAGTTTTTTAAAAGTAAATTATGTTTTAATAACATATCAATTTGGTTATGTTTAGAATTTTTTACATCATTCTTCTAGGTATAAAATATTTTGTTTATTGACTTTGAAATGCCAATATTATCTACTCAAATTTTATTGCTCAAATATTTGTTTGTTAATGTACTTTAGAAGTATTTTTCTGATTTGTTTACACTACAAAGTTATGTTTCTAGCTATAAAAATTCAATATAACATATGTTTAACATGATTAAAGATACGCTTTAGTTTTAAATTGCTGAATAAATCGCACTTAACAATTAAAAATTACAATAAATAAATAAATTAAGTGTAAAACTATTTACTAGTCACGAATTAATTTTGAATTTCAGTTATTGTTATTTGATTTTTATTTTATATTAAGAATTTTAAATTACAATTATATGCAAATACTAAAAACATGATCCCGTGCTATTAATATTAAAATAATTGTTGATATTATTTTTATATCAATATATTTTGTTTGTAGTTTTCATACCATGTTCTCTTTATTGTGTCCTATTTTTTTAAATTATTCTGTGCATCTTTATTAAATATAAAGACAATAAAGACATATTTCTTTTATCCTAACACTTCTTTAGTGGCCGTCTAAATAGTGATCTACTGATTCATTTTGAAGTTTTCATTACTGTAAGTACATTCCCCTTCAGTCTTGGTACTTTCTAAGAAACGTTATTTAAAAATTTACCCTAAAAGTTTAAAATGATATCTATTGAACTACTTCATAACATCAGTAAAATAAATAAAGAGCCCTTTAAAAAATTTCTCAGGACGAGGAAAAAACGTTCTCCGTTCTCATTTTGACTATTTTTGTAATTCTTTTTAAATGTAATTTTTTTTATTTTAATTTACCGTCGATATTTGATGTAAGTTTTATTACATTCAAACATACATTTCCTTTTTTTGCTATACATATGTTATCAACAGGGATCTGCGGGCCTAAACTCTCCTTTCGTACAACGCTGTCGATTTATTTCATCGGAATACTTCATTTTATACAGTGAAGTAAGTCTTAGCTACTGTTTTATTGTGCGAGTAAATTGAGCAAATGTGAGGAGAAATATGTTTTCTCCATAAGGCGCCATATGTCGATAACAGGTTTAAACTGCGGACGCTTCAAATAAAACATTGTTTTTTATGTAATTCATAAAAATATGGAATAAATTACAGAAAAAACTAATTGTTTTAAGAAATTAAATTACAGAAAAAATAATAGTATTAACAACAAAGAAAACACTAGCTAACAGTTTATATTCGATAATAAAATTTAAGTGAAACCACTGGAACTATATAGTATTGGCTAAATTTTAGCCAATACTATATAGTTAGGGGTGAGCAACCTTTTTAACCCACGGGCCAATTTAAATTTTAAAATTTTGTGGCGGGCCGCACTACTTAATAATTTACAAAGCTTTATATATACTAATAAACGTTATAATATAAAAATACAAAATTAAAAAAAAAGTAAATACGTATTTCATACATAAATTTTAATGCAACAAGAAAAGAACAAAAATACAAAATTTAAAAATGTAAATATTTTATATAATTATTACTAGCTGACCCAACGAACCTCGTACCGCCTACTGATGTTTATAACCATTTTTCCAAATTTTTACGGTTTTGTAAATTATCGATTAGATATATTATATATAGACCGTCAGCCCAAGGTATAAAAAATTGAACGATCCTTGACCGTATGCCCTTTGAAGATTCGACTAGAATATATGTGCCAATTATGTTAAATTTGAAATGGAACTTGCTTTCTGGTTCTATAGTTGCAAAATTCCAAAAAATGTTGAAACAAAATTATGATAAATTTTAACAAAAGTTGACCGTATGCCGAGGTAATAAGAAGAAAGTTAACGAAAAAATAATCTAGTGGAAAAAGGTCGGCATACGTGTAGGGTGGTCCCAAAGGGATGTAATAAACCCTTAAAATTGCAGACAATTGTTATACCTTCTTTATGATAGCTGACCGTATGCCTCTAAGAGATTTTTATTATTTATGACGTACCATATACTTATGCCTAACGGCATACCGATCGGCTGGTTCCAAGTGGTTCCTAACCTCTAAAACATGTGTCGAAAATTTTTTATTCTATTTTATGACTCTTAACCATAAAAAATCTACTTAAAATTGAAGTTTACATTATAAAATGACCACTTGCAAAAAGGCATACGGTTATCGTAGTTCCTCACCTCAGAAATGTATATGAAAGTTGTAAAAATTTGAAATGATTTTTCTATGATCACTGACCGTATGCCATTAAGTTTATCATTAAACAATACTAAAATCTAATGTATAATGAAAGGGCATACGATTACCGTGGTTCCTTACCTCAAAAATTAAAATTGAAGTTGAATATTAATTTTCGACGATCGCTGACCGTATGCCATTATGTATATCATTAAATAATTGAAAAATTAAATACCCTGTCAAAGGGCATACGGTTTTAGTGGTTCGTTACCTCAAAAATTCGAATATTATTTGCGGAGAATCGATGATCGCCTGGTCGAAGCTTGGTTGCGTCTAATACATATACACAATCACTTCACATACACACTAGACATGCTCGTTCGGAGTAATAGATATTTCAGCTGATAATTTTGGTATGGAACCACTAAAACCGTATGCCCTTTTGCAGGGTATTTAATTTTTCAATTATTTAATAATATACATATGGCATACGGTCAGCGATTGTCAAAAATTAATATTTAACTTCAATTTTAATTTTTGATGTTAGGGACCGCGATGAGCGTATGCCCTTTCATTATGCATTACATTTTAGTATTGTCTAATGATAAACTTATTGGCATACGGTCAGTGATCATCGAAAAGTCATTTAAAATTTTTACATCTTTTAATACGTATGCCACTACTTTAGGACCACTCGATCTGTATGCCAAAGCTACATATGATAGCATTGATTACAATTTATCATATTTGCTAATGGCATATAGTTAACGATCATAAAAAAGAATAAAAAAATTTCGACACATGTTTTGGAGGTTAGGAACCACTTGGAACCAACCGATCGGTATGCCGTTAGGCATAAGTATATCGTACGTCATAAATAATAAATATCTCTTAGAGGCATACGGTCAGCTATCATAAAGAAGGTATAACAATTGTCTGCAATTTCAAGGGTTTATTACATCCCTTTGGGACCACCCTACACGTATGCCGACCTTTTTCCGCTGGATTATTTTTTCGTTAACTTTCTTCTCATTACCTCGGCATACGGTCAACTTTTGTTAAAATTTATCATAATTTTGTTTCAACATTTTCCGGAATTTTGCAACTATAGAACCAGGATGCAAGTTCCATTTCAAATTTAACATAATTGGCACATATATTCCAGTCGAATCTTCAAAGGGCATACGGTCAAGGATCGTTCAATTTTTTATACCTTGGGCTGACGGTCTAATATTAACTGCGCCACCTTATGGTTGCGTCATAGTACTTAATTACGCAAGAATTGCCAATGTAAATTTATACCATCTCAACTGCGCCACCTTACGGTGGCGTCATAATTCTTAATTTAGTAAGAATCACTTTTTTAAGATTTTTTGACAAACAAATCTTTTATTTTTCGTAATAAATAAAAATATTTTTTTTATTAAAAAGTATCCTATTTTACTTCTAATACCTCCAAGAATATATGTACAAAGTTTCATGATGATCGGTTGATTAGTTTTCGCGTGAATGGGTAACAAACAAACTTACATTCACATTTATAATATTAGTAGGGATAAGTGTATATAAATAAATAAAATTCTATTTGAGAAATGCTTGGCGGGCCGCATAAAAATACTTAAAGGGCCGCGGGTTGCTCATCCCTGGGCTAAAAGATAATGATGAAGTTCACAGAATATGAATAGTTAAAAATAATGTAGTTCCTGAATTTTAAAACTTTGAAAATTTTTCAGGTTCTCCAACGGCAAATGGATATCGATCTAGAATTGATGCCTGAAAATAACAGCAAAGACAAAGGCTCTGGTCCTATAGCAAGACTTTCAGTTCTACAATTAAGCTCGACTCCAGTCGATCATGAACACAAAATTAGAGATCATGATTTTAGTGATGATGATGATGAGATTAGCTCGGGCGAAGAAGAAGTAGCAGATCTTTCAGACAGTGAACCAATCCGGAAATTACCGCATACTAGGCACAATCTTAAGCAAAGATTTGTATCGTTGTTAAGGCGGTTTCGAGTACCCGATTCTGAAGGTATATTTATAACATTCGAGTTTTTTTTTGAAACTAGAATACGAGTTGGAAACAAAAATAACAAAGCTTGAGATGATTACAATTATTTTAAATTGATAGGGAAAATATGATTTTTAAATCAAGAGAACTACTTTTCTTAACTCAAAGTTCTATACAGAAAATTTTATTGATATACATAACTATTGTGGACTTAAGATAATCAACTCAAGTAAAGGAAATAAGTAAAAGGTTAATTGTTTTTTTATTAGGTGGACGAGTACGAGATTGTTTAGATAACCCGAGTGATATTCAGGCTTTATTCCAAGAGCTAGAATCATTAAGCTGTGATGATGATTCCGGTGGAGAACAAGACACCATGTCCATATCAAGTACACCAAAACCAAGTTTACGTCCATTTTTTAGCAGTAGTCGCAGTCTTCTTGATAATAGCACCATACCATTTATTGAGTCTGAAAAAACTGAAGAAAAGACTTGTTCAGGTATTTCATATTACATTTTTATCAAAAGTAATGATAGAAATTTAAAAATATTTTCTTTTAGGTTCTGATGGTAACGCGGATTTCTGTTATACTGATCCAGAAGGTCAAAGTGATCCACAAACTGGTTCTCCACCGCGCGATCAAACGGTAACATTTAGAAAACAAACTGGTGATAATGAATTTAGTAATATAATGCAAGAGTTGAGCGAACGTAAATCAAAATTATTCAGATCTTCGACTTCTTCGGCAAAGAAGAAAAATTCGCTTAGCGTTAGTTCTGAACCGCCTGTGGAAACACCTACTGTAAGCATACCTATATTAATAATACTCGTTTTTTTTTTATAAACTATTTTTGCGTGTTTTAAACATACTTTACATTATTTTCATCTATATTTACATTAGTACCAGAAAAACGTTGAAATATCAGAAATATTATTATAAAATACGTTAGTTCTTAAATATAAATAATTCTTATTCTGCTGGTGGAATCTCAAAATTCGGTGATCCGTAATACGGTGAATTTCAAGGAAATGATGAATTTTCGGAAACTTTAATACAGAAAACTTTCGATAGACAATAAACTTTTGAGAAATAAAAAGAAAATTCGATATTAAAATGGTGAACATTCGAGCTTCTCGCCATATCTGGATGCAACCTTCTAGAAAAACAAAAACGATTCAGAAAAGAAGGCATTAAATAAATAAGCCCTAGTAGACATTTAGCCAAAGCCGAAACCATAGTTGTCTTAAGAGGAAATTATTCGATTAAGAACACGTGTTTTAAACCGGTAATGACATTAATTAACAAAAAAAACCGCAATCTATACCTATGGAGAAATTTGAATTAAAAAGATTAGTTTCTAATTAGTTTCAAACTGTGTTTCACAATAGACAAAGTATTAAAGATCGATCGAAATTACTAGAACGCTAAAGTTTTTTTCTTCGACAATTGTTGACCTGCTTGTTAGTATACTTAACTACATAAGGAATATTCTTGAACTAATATAAACTATTTATCTTAAAATTGCTAAATAATAACACGTTACCCGACAGTTAATATCAGATAGATCAGAATTTTAAATAATTAAAAGTTATTTTTTTATTCTGACAAATGAATTCTTCACATCGTTACAAGATGACTAGTTAACTACAAAGTACCCAAAGGCGCGACATCCCCATACCCATACACAACCTACTTATTATATGATTTCTTATTCTTGAATAGTTGTATTATAAAAAGTAATAAATATATTTTTTATGTTTTAGTCACGAAAAATATTCTTAGAGTTAGTATCGAAATTATTACCTTCTGAAGAGACTGTACTTCCCGAGTGTGTTGTGTTTATAACTGGTCCTGATAGTTTAACAGTCCCGTTGGCTTCGAGATTTGGAAGTCAATACAAGGTATTTCAGCCTTTATCGGCCATTGAAACAAAAGCTGTGCTTAATGCCATATTTAACAAAATCCATAAATAGTAAGTATCATTCCAATATACATGTATATCGGAGGTATACACAAGCAGAGAAATTGATCATAGATGGTGTTATTTTTAATTAATTTGTAGGTCACGAAAATAGAATGTTTATATTGTATATTTTTAAATGTATTGCCACCTGTAAGTCTAATTATTCTAATTTTATCCTTTCTCAACGCATCACTTTAATTACAGAGTTTTGATACTTAATTACATCCCAAATTGTATCATTTTGGAAACGTTAAGCTTAAATTATGTTCCCATTGAAAACCCTTTATCTAGTTTGCATTGTAAATATTTTTACTTTATTTCATTAACTATCTGCACTTTGCTTATTGACAATTTTATTCAAAACAATAATATTACTCTCATAAGTTGTCGTAAACAGAAACTGTATAAATAAAATTGCTATGAAACAGACAGTATA
Source organism: Altica lythri (assembly GCA_964028335.1). Lineage (NCBI taxonomy): Eukaryota > Metazoa > Arthropoda > Insecta > Coleoptera > Chrysomelidae > Altica > Altica lythri. The sequence goes on along the minus strand of CAXIIO010000248.1, from coordinate 19,812 downwards.
CTTCCAATATACGTATATAATTTATACAATCTTACAATTTCGTTGCTTAAAACTGAGGTAAGATAATCTGTCAACTTTATAGAAATGATGGTAAATTGTTTAAATTGTGATTATCTGTAGAGTTTTCCTAGTATTGATATACTTTGGCTTGTCATTATCTCAGAAATAAGTGGCGGCACTATCGGATATATTTCATAGAGGTATATTATAAGTAGATTAGGAGAGCCATACTTTCAACTGTTCTTTGATTGGTAAGAGAAGATCGCGGTACTCGCTCTATGTTTGTGCAATAAATAGTTTTTAATATACTTGCCTATTTCTTTCCTTTATCATGCTATATTATATTATATATTATAAATTCTCTTTTAAACAATTTCAACTTTGTTCTATATTTTGTTACATATGTTTTATTATTCGAAAACAAGGCGTCCTTTACTGCACATGCGTTGGTATAGACAGACAGATAGGGTACTCTGATCTTTTCTCTTTTTCTAACCGTCAGATGTTTCCGTTTACAGGTAGCCGTATGCCTTACCTACTCTATCTAGAATACCTCTATAAAATATTTATTCTTAATATTAATATTATACTTGTATCTAGTTGTAATAGCTGTGCCAAACCTGCTACATACGTGAAACTCCTCATAATAGGCGGTGACACTTTAATAGGTTGGTTTGTACGTCCATACGTGGAACTGTTATCAAGCAAATCTCCTGAATGGTTGTCTTTCACGCGAGTTTATGTAGTGCCATTGGGTAATTGCAGTTTATCACGGTATCTAGCTACATTGGACCAAGGTTATCAGTCTCTGTTCCCTGGCGATCAGGAATTTAAAGTAGAAGAATTGTCACAGAGATTACAGAGATATTTGTCAGTTCCACCATCAGCACCTATAGCTCAGGTGCCCGTTGCCGAGGCCATGCTTACTTGCTATGATGAAAATAGTCAATTGTTTATACCATTTATAAATGTAAGTAGCTGCAGGATGTTTAAAAAAATGTCAAATTAATTTCATTAATACACTAAAATACCGAAATAATAAATAAAATTTAGTTGTATTTATATTTTCGCTAGATTATCATCAGAATTTTGGTTGCACGCTAACCTCCTAAAATATAATATTAATTTCAGGAAGTGAGAGTAGGCCCAGCGGATCAATCTCAATCTGCTTCGGTTGACTTGGATGACCTAATTTGCTCAAGTCCCCCGGCACCTTCTCTAACTCCACCATCGTCACCAAACGTACAAGCACGGGAATCGCCCTGGGAACCGCTTGAACTTCAAGTTGATTACTGGCAGCTACCAAAATTTAGTGAATCCATTATTAAGACTGACAAAGATAAAGCCAAGCTGGATGGTAAAACATCCTTAAAGGGATTGTTTAGGGGCCTCCAGGCTTCTCCTAATGCAATGTTAGGTCTCAGTCTTACCATGCACTTAACTAACAAAGAAAAGAAACAAAAAAGTTAGTAATAAATTTATGAATGTTATTTAAACAGTTAATTGTTTTTTTTTCTTTTAGTAATGAGATTAGGGAAGAAGAAGGAAAAGGAAAAGGAATTAGAACCTCGAAGTCAAAATGTCGAGGGGGTTTCAAGACTGATTTGTTCTGCACGTGCTTCTCACAATACTCCTATGAAAGGTACTGGTATAAATTACGTATTAATGACAACAGAAATAAAAACATTCCTAAGACAAAGGTTGTACACCTGAATAGACGATAGATGATTCAAAATGTAAAAACAAATCTTATCTGGTAAAAAAAAATTAACAAATTGTTTCACGCAATAATAGATATTTCATTTATTTAATATCGATGTCGTAAAACATTTACAAACAAATATTTTAGGAAAATTTAAATAATATCCACTTTAACTCCTGAGTAGTGTATAATGATAATTAAAGAAAAATCTATTTTCAGTTTATATCGACGGTGTTGAATTTAGTGGAGTAAAATTCTTCCAGTTGAGTTCCACCTGGCAAACTCACGTCAAAAGCTTGACTGTAGCACTAGCCGGAGTACCTTTGGCAAGTGCCGAATTGCACTGAGTCCTATAACCATATCTACTGCCGGATTGAAAAAAATATATATATTCTACATAGAAGTAGCATCTATTTATATATTTTCCACATTGTTGCTTTGCTTCCTTATATACAAAAGAAAATGAACACAAAAAGATCGTTGTCGTTTCTAGTCACTATACGGGGTCACCCAGATTTCATTTCTCGAAGTTCAGTTGCTGCGAATAAAAATCTATTTGTATTGACTGAATGAAACTTGTCGTTAGTAAAAGTTATATTTATAAAACTATTATCTTCATATAGGCTTATGAAAGATAAATTGATTTTTTTGCTGATAGAAACTTCTTTTCTCATTCAGAATATAAATAAGAATCAAATATTTAATATAAATTCGAAAGAGTGATTAAAATTTTATCGTAAGCTGAATAGGCAGCTTAATGTTGCGATATGGACTTTGAATATGAAGACAGAAAAATTATGTACATGTGATTGAGATTTGATCTCTGAATATGTATTTCAAATTTTATTTTATAAATTTTCCGTTTATTTTTTTGACAGTGATGTTATTTTTTTACTATGTTCTTTTGTATTAAATCATTTGTTATTAACAGGACACAAATAAATATAAATGCAATTTTGAAAACAAAAAATGTCAAGTTTCATTATACAAAACAAATGAGCAAACTTGCATTTTTAGCAATCAAATTTACAAAATGAAAATGATTGATGTTTTGGATTAGTTTTTTTTTAAATATATATTCCGTTCATAAATTCGATCAATACACTAACCAATACTGTAACTATACAAATTCGATGTGTAAATTGCAAGTTTACCAAAAAACATTCATTTTAGAGGAAGCAACCGAACTATTATAGTTGGTTAGTTTCGGGACACTATATCAAGTGCAAAATTCTTTTTAAACCTAGATTGGTAATAACTATATTGTATTTTATTAAAATATTGATTAATGTTACAAAGTATAATAAATCCTGTTAATGTGTTAAGTATTATATATTTATTAATTTTCTTTTATAATTATCGTATTAGGGTTTGGGAATTCTCGACAGTTTCAAAGTCTCGAGACACGAGACACCGTACGATTTCTAGCGATTTAATAAAAACTTTCTGTACGTTATCCGGTTGCTATAAACTCATTCTCTAATGTTTCTTTTTTAGACTTGGGTGCTTTTCCTTAATTTGTTATTTCTTGCTCCATTTGAAGTACAAATGACTGGTTGTGTACTCGGGAATGACAAACGACAAATGACAACAATGACCAATGACAAATTCACAAATGACAACAATGACAAATGACAACAATGACCAATGACATCCCACGATTTCTAGCGATTTAATTGTATTTAAGGCTTTATACAGTAGTTAAAAACTTTCAGTACGTTATCCGGTTGCTATTAACTCATTCTCTAATGTTTCTTTTTTAGACTTGGGTGCTTTTCCTTTAATTTGTTATTTCTTGCTCCATTTGAAGTACAAATGACTGGTTTGTACTCGAGAATGACAGACGACAAATGACACCCTACGATTTCTAGCGATTTAATTGTATTTAAGGCTTTATACAGTAGTTAAAAACATTCTGTACGTTACCTGGTTGCCATTAACTCATTCTCTAATGTTTCTTTTTTAGACTTGGGTGCTTTTCCTTTAATTTGTTATTTCTTGCTCCATTTGAAGTACAAATGATCGGTTGTGCACCCGAGAATGACAAATGACAACAATGACCAATAACAAATGACACCCTACGATTTCTAGCGATTTAATTGTATTTAAGGCTTTATACAGTAGTTAAAAACTTTCTGTACGTTATCCGGTTGCTATAAAATCATTCTCTAATGTTGTTTTTTTTTAGACTTAGGTGCTTTTCCTTTAATTTGTTATTTTTTGTTCCATTTGAAGTACAAATGACTGTACTCGAGAGCTACTCGTTCTAGGTTGGGAGTCCAATATTTCCACATCAGGTACCCGGTTACGAGGTATATTTTTAAAAAGCCCGCAATACAGTTCTTCCGCAAAGTCAGTTTTACTTAAATTCAAAGTAAACACGTTCGTGTTTTGTGGAGTTGTGAGGAATGGTGGCCAATGTGCAAATGTAACTAACACATAACTTGTTGCGGTCTTTTCTCTTCTAGGCAAACATTCAAAGTTTTGAAGAACCGCTTCGTCAAATTATTATTTTTCGTTGGCGATTTTTTTTTTTCGCAGCAGGTTAATTTTTGCTTGGGTTCTGAGTAATGGAGCGTTTTGACTTCCTAGTGTACGGCCACAACGGAGCGCCGACCATCGCTCCGACGATAGCATCGCACCCTAGCTCCGCTCACCAAAAAAAATAAACACATAATATTAGATCTATGTGGTTACATCGGAGCACCGACCATCGCTCCGCGCATAGGTTGGAGCTAAGGTCTGATACTTGGTGCCAGGGTCAAAACTGAGCTTAGTATTTTTTTGATCCTTGACTAGGGTACTCTTTTAAAATGTAATCAAAAGTTTCTTTTTTATTCTCAATTCTCATGTAGTCAAAAAAAGATCCGGATCTTTTCTTAAATCCATATATAGATGATGAAATTCTCCATAAAACATACGTTTTTTGTTTAAAGGATGCACTTTCGTCATTTGAGATCCTTTATGTAGGTACCACGTTTTAGCACTTGAATTTAAAATATCTTCCTCGTCCGAAGAAGAGGATGTCGAAAAATCCATGTTTATAGACGATCGTTCAAACTTTAACTGGCGTAAAAGTGCGATGCTCCAAGCCTCGATATGACCACGGGTGCGCGTGGGTCGGAGCGAGGGTCAGAGCAAAGTTCGTGGGTATTATCCTATGGTCTAGGGTCGATGATCCTCGTTGTGTCCATACCCCTAAGCGCTTCTATTGCTTTCTGTAACAACAATTAATTGCAAAAGAAGAAGAAGATTGGCTTCATTGCACTTATCTAACATGTTTAAATGAATCAAAGCTTTCTTCACACAATTTTAGAGCTTTAGAAATCGTTCTGTTCTGTCTTGTATTGATATCCAGTAATAAACTGTTCTTTTTCAAACTCAGGTTTAACGTAATTCGGTAATTTACTGTTTTTCAGTGGACTCCTTTCAAATAATTTCTGTATATGGCGCTAGATTTTTTTCAATGATTTGAAAATAAAAATGATTATAATACAATTTCGAGACTCGAACCGAAAGTCTGAGAACCTGAGACTACTAAATTTACAAAAAGTCCCGAGACACGAGACAAATCGGAACCCAAACCCTAGTTAGTATAAGCCGTTAGTATTTAAAATCAAATAATGTTGGTTTATTTATTTATTTATATTTTCTAATTTTCCTGTAAAACTAACCAACAGCTAAAACTTTAAAAGTTGACAATACAACCTATAAAGGCTCAAAAAAACTAACGTATGAAAGACTCTTTATTTAAAAAATACTCTGTATATGTGATATAGTATGTAGTTGTTGAATATCGAGTATGCTTTATTAATATCAAATTTTTTTAACAAGAAGAGTAAAAAAATCATTAAGGTCTCGGATTAAATTAATTGCTTTTTTATATAACATTTTTTAATTCGGAGGCTTAACGATATTTTTATAATAATAATATATACATAGAATGGAGACAACTGTAGATGTAGAAGTAAACCAAAATCAAATTTGTGCAATTTAATTGTATTAAAATTAATTATTATTTCTAGTAATCAAGAATCTTTTGGTGAATTTCTACATTCTTGTTGTTTTTTTAGAAAAAATGGTAGCAAAGCTACATTTTTATATGCTGCATGCGTATTACCTACTGCTCGATATCTCTTATATCAGTTTTACTAGATTATAAGATTTAGACTAAGATATGCATTATTTTTTTAATTTATAAAAGAGTTTAATAAAATTATGTGATATATTTAATATTCCTATTCGATTACGGTTTCCATTGATTTCTTTTTATTGTTTTTTATGTTATTAATTGTGGTTGTTGTTTAAAAGAAAATTGAATTTATTGAAATATTATTTTAATTGCCATATTTCTTATCTAGCACTTCAACTTAAACAAATGTACATAATCTATTAAATGTTTAATGATATTTGGTTTTCATAGTTATCCTACATATCTTTATAAAATTTTAGAAATTAATCAACGAAAACAATGTCAACGATAATGCGTCTATTATCATAAATTATATTGTATTGTAAAATCAAGTTAACATTTCAATTTTTTGTATTTATAAAACGAATAAGCAGTTTCCGTTTAGATTGTTTAAAGTTTTCTATAAATAGATAATTTTTAGAAATATAGCGCCCCTTTACAGACATATCTTCGAAAATAAATATCTTTGAGAGTTCATCTCACAAATACTTATAATCAACACTTTTTAACCGACTTCAAAAAAGGAGGATTAGCTCAATTCTACTGTATATTTGTATACATCCTACCAAAAACTTTTGACAGGGTGAAGCGATTTTGGTGATTCATTTTTTATTTGAAAGATTGTGTTAATTTGGTCCAGTTTCATAAGAAAATTATATTATTCTTAAATTTGCTTTAAGTATGTGCGCTACAAATAGACGAATAACTCGAATATCACGCCAACCGATTTCAATATTCTTTTTTTATTGGAAAGGATTATACATACTTTAAGGTTTGATGAGACTGATTAGGTTTTTGTTTATTAGATTCATGATAAAATAATGGAACTCTTCAACTCTTAGGACCAAATGAACGACACTCGGTTGATTACTATCCAGTATAAACTTTCATTTTTTGCCATAGGGTTCAAAATCAATATTGGTGATTTTTGAAGGAGTAAATCATAAATTTTTCGTTGGCTGGCAAATATTCAATATGGTGAATTTAATATTCTAATTTCATTCCAAACTAGTAATATGTTATTATGCGTCAAATTTATACCATTTTTGCACTCTCATCACTTTTCTACATGTTTTTTGAAATTAGATCTTAATTATTATCCTAAACCATTATCATTAACTACTTACAAAAGAGATTCAATAACAAAGTGGCATTTAAAATAATACATTCAATTATTCTCAAACTTTTCTAATTGTAACCAATAAGAAATTATTTACGCATTATACATTATAATCAACGATTTTATATTAAACATAATGATTGAGCTTGCTTCGCGTCTTAGGCTCCATATATCAATTTTTTAGTGTCCAATGTCTGGAAAGTTAAAATATCAACATATTTATAGAAGAGTTTTAAAGTAATTTTTAAACATAAGGATTCTACTGATACTTGTCTGTGTATCACAGTATGTTAATTAATGGTATCCAGAATAGCTAGATATCTAGTTCTCGGACAGTTGTATTTTTATAATGTTAAATACAATATGCGAAATTAAACAAAACTAGGGAAATGTCAATTATATACTTTTTAAAATTTTTTACTCCGTTTGCTAGATATTTTCACACTTCATTGATTAATATACAGTTGATTATCTTAAGGTTCTTCATGTCTTCTTTAACCTATTCCAACCCTCTCGATTTTAGTCTCATTCTTTGTTATTTTCCTACTAATTTACTGGTTATGATTAATCTCGGGATCCTTAATTGTGCCATTCTTTACGTCTTAGTCGTTGTGTTTTTATTACTGCTACTGCGCTAGGACTCATCTATTCGTCTATTTCTTTATTTGTTCTTATTTGCCATTGCCCGTTTGTACACTTTCCACAAAATGTTTTTCGTATAACCTTTCTTTTCCGTAAAGTAGCCTTTCTTGTTCGTTTGGTAGTTTAGTTTTTTTTATAGCCCCGTTTGACTTGTTTGTTTTCTTAGGGGCCTTATTTTTTGGAGATATTTTATTTTGAGTTTCAAAATTCACACATTTTTTAAGTATCTCCTTTTTAGGAGAATTAGATTCCTTTTCATTACAAGCAGGTAAAATAGTTTGGTCAATTGTGCGAGAATGATTTAATAACGAAATCCCTGAATATGTACTCCATTTTTTACGTACTGAGTTACTTTTTTTATCTTCATTTTTAGCAGAAAAAGGAGATACTAGATTTACAACAGATTTGTCTGCGATTAATTGTGCCAATGATGGACTATTACTGAATAAAGTGGGATTTTTAGTTTTGTGCCTTGAATCGGTTAGACTCGATACTCCTAAAGAGGTTTCCCACTTTTTCCTTCCTTTATTTGTGGATGTTCCTATAACAGAATTTGAAATTGATGGGGGAGTTACAAGATCTATTACAGATTGATTTGTTATTAGGTTTTCCTCTGTTGAATTATCTTTTTCAATTATTTCATTAAATTTGAACGTATCATCCAAGCTCGCATCCAAGTAATTTGAAGTTTTTTGTTTGAAAGGAGATTTGGAATAAACCTTATAATGTCTTTTTTCATTACTCTCGGGAACTTAAAAGAAATTGACTTTTTATTCCAAATATTCTTAAAATCGGAATCGTCAGATTTACTAGTAGATTTTGATTCTTTAGCATATGGTGTTTTTATAAAAGTTGTTGCTACATTTGCTTCATCATCACAAAACCTTACAGATTTATTCGGTGTCTGTACATCTTCCAAACAAATTCTTTTCTTTTCATCCAATGATTTTGAGCGCCTTTTTTTAGTTGTAGATCTGGTATATTTTTGCTTAGAATCAATATGTTCACTTTTTATATCAGAATCAATTACAGGTAAATCAGACTCATTAAGAATGCTGTTGTGTAGTTCAAATGTGTCTCGTTTATTAGAAGTTTCGTTATTAATATTTATATCAGTTGTTGATCCATTATTTGATGGACGCAACTCAAAAGTAGTTCTCTTTTTAAAATTATTTGAATCAAGATCATTTACTTCTACGGTAATGTTTGGTTCTAGGTGACTAGTAACAAAAACACTATCATCTAATTCATCGTTTAACAAAGATGGCGATAATTCCAAAACATCAGAAGAATTCAAATATTTTGGTGACGATTTAGCAACGGTATTATTTTTCTTCAAATCGGAAAAAGTACTATTTGCCCTGCTTTTTTACCTGTGTCATTGTTTACTTTTAAAGGGTCATTATTTAAAATATCAAAATTTTCTTTGCTGTCCTGAGATAAAACAATCGGAGGTAAGTACAAACGGGCAGATCTTTTTCTAACCATTTTTACTTCTGAAGTACCTACATTTTTTCACTGGTGTACTTGTTAAGCTAGCCCTCTCCATTTTACCAAAATCATCTGTATTTCGAATTCTTCTCTTACAACCCTTTCGTTTCGAATTATCTTTATCCATATTTTCTAAAAAATTATAAAAAATGTTTTTTTAAAAAATTTAATTTGAAAGATATTCGAAAAAATTTTGACGAAATACAATAAAAGCATGAAAGAGTTCATTAGATAATTAGAAAATTAATAATAAAACCAACTAGCGACAAAAAACAAAATTACTATCAAATGAAATAGTGTACACGCAAGATAAATAATAAAAAATATGAAATAAGAAATTGATAATTTGGAAAGTTTTTTTTTTCTATAGATAGATAGATTACCAACTAATACTTTTTTTTTAATTAATTAATATCTAGATATATTCAAGATAAAGTGGAAATACATTCATTCATTGGTTTTATTTTATCAATTTTGATTATTTGGTGATTTTTGAAGGAGTAAATCATAATTTTTTCGTTGGCTGGCAAATATTCAATATGGTGAATTTAATATTCTAATTTCATTCCAAACTAGTAATATATTATCATGCGTCAAATTTATACCATTTTGACACTCTCATCAATTTTCTACATGTTTTTTGAAATTAGATCTTAATTATTATCCTAAAACATTATCATTAACTACTTACAAAAGAGATTCAATAACAAAGTGGCATTTAAAATAATACATTCAATTATTCTCAAACTTTTCTAATTGTAACCAATAAGAAATTATTTACGCATTATAAATTATAATCAACGATTTTATAATAAACATAATGATTGAGCTTGCTTCGCGTTTTAGGCTCCATATATAAATTTTTTAGTGTCCAATGTCTGGAAAGTTAAAATATCGACATATTTATAGAAGAGTTTTAAAGTAATTTTTAAACATAAGGATTCTACTGATACTTGTCTGTGTATCACAGTATGTTAATTATGCGTATCCAGAATAGCTAGATATCTAGTTCTCGGACAGTTGTATTTTTATAATGTTAAATACAATATGCGAAATTAAACAAAACTAGGGAAATGTCAATTATATACTTTTTAAAATTCTTTACTCCGTTTGCTAGATATTTTCACACTTCATTTATTAATATACAGTTTATTATCTTAAGGTTCTTCATGTCTTCTTTAACCTATTCAATCCCTCTCGATTTTAGTCTCATTCTTTGTTATTTTCCTACTAATTTACTGGTTACGATCAATCTCGGGATCCTTAATTGTGCCATTCTCTACGTCTTAGTCGTTGTGTTTTTATTACTGCTACTACGCTAGGACTCATCTATTCGTCTATTTCTTTATTTGTTCTTATTTGCCATTGCCCGTTTGTACACTTTCCACAAAATGTTTTTCGTATCACCTTTCTTTCCCGTAAAGTAGCCTTTCTTGTTCGTTTTTTTATTATAGTCCATGTTTCTGAGACGCAAGTTACGATATATCGGATATCGAGTCTGGTGACCAATCTGTTCTTGATGTGTATGGCTTGTATAAGCAATATAGAGGAGTGCTATGACTGTATAGCTGTGGAATTCTGCTTTATCACCTTTCTTATAGATTGTACATAATATTCCTTCTGTCCGTTTATCTGGTAATATTTCTTGGTTCCAAACATTCTTAAGAAGTTTCTGGATTGCATTTATCAGATGTGCTCATCCATATTTAAATATTTCAGTAGTTGTATAATCACTTCTAGGTTTTCTTTCTTTAGTTCTCGACTATATCTTTTATTTTATTTATGTTTTGTGGTTACTATATCTTCAAACAGAAATAAATAGTATTTTCATATTTTTTTATTGATATTGAGTTTATTATAGCATTACCACATTTTTTTGTAATATAATATTAATTAATTGCTCTTATTACTGAAATATTTGTATAAAAATTTTAAAATAATAGTTTTACTGTGTTAAAAATCTTTCTTTTCAAAGGGTATTATTTAAGGTGTCACGTATATGTTCTTAGTTAAAAATAAAAGTTTAGTTTTGCAAAATGTATTTAATAGTAAGTGGCGTGATAGATCAGGAATGTTACAAACATATAATGTAAAATCCGAAAGCTAAAAGAGTATATGTATAACAACAATTATAAAACATTGCTTCTTTTTTTTTCCAGAATGTGTCCATTAAGGATAAAAAATCTTAATTCACGTAATAGTATTCATTTAAAGTATTATAATATTAGTTGAGTTGAAATAAAATATTTTCGGATTTAATACATCACTGTTTAACATTTTATCCTTAATGGTATTTGTGAATGTCGTTTTATTTTTTATGAATATTTAATATAGGAACTGTGATGAATTACGTGGAAAATATTTGGAATATCATTGAAATTGAGCCACGCAACTGTGATTTGAAAGCAGCTCATTCCAAATTAATTCAGGTCTTTGTTTTATTTTCTACTTCTGAAAACATATTTTCAAACTATAAAAAAAGTTTATGCTTCTAGGCGTTTTTTATATGTGGTATGTTAAAGATATTAAAACATTGACCTGTTTATCATTAATGTTTGATTGTATATTTAATAGTACTGTTGTATAATTGCAATAATGTTTGAAATAGTATTGTTTATATATATACTGTATACATTAAAATAAACAACACGTGTACTTTTTGTCATTTTTTATTGCTTTCTCCTACTCAATCCAGTTTTTACAAATTAATTTAGAACATTACGAAATTTACCATCAACTATTAGTATATCATTAAAAGAACGGGTGCGATATACAAATTAAATTGAAAAAATATATATATTATAGATAAATACACTTTCCTTAATGAGTAAGTAAACTTCCTCATAAATTATGTTCAAGGTTTTTTAACAATTCTCTTTCTTTTAGAAATTCTACATTTCTGTCATCCATTAAATTCCAGTTTACCAACAATATCGCGAACAGTCTGCAATAAATTCGTATCGTGGGTACTATTTTCCAACAATATGGAATGAAGATTAGTCATATAGTTATCAATATTTTGTAAAGTTGCCACTTCTTTTATACCTAAAACAAATTTTTAAGCTCAAAGAAATAGAAATTATGCTATTAACTAATGCATATAAATATTTGGAAATTAAAGAAAGAACAACGTCAATATAAGGAGTCAGAAAGTACAATAGGATTTGAACACATAATTGAAACTATGTTCAGTATTTCGATAATATATATCCATACTGCCCCACTCGTGCAGCACTATATTGGAATATGTACTACTATACATAATACATAATAATATATACACGAGATTCGGAAATCCGTTCAAGCCTGTATAATTACGACCTTCATCTCTAGAATAGGACTGTTCTACAAACATTGAAAGTAAATAGGAAAAAATAGGCAAAATAAAAATGAAGAGAGGCAAATCTAATATGAATACCTGGTAATTTAATTCCCCCAAAACCTGTTGTTAATGTGTTTCTTAAATGACCAAGATGTTGTTGAAGAGACGTATTGTTTTTTTCTTGTTGCATAATTTCGGATTCGAGTTTAGTAATAGCCACTTTCATATTTTCAATATGTTTTGAAAGTATCGCATTTTGTTGTTCATAGTCTGTAGTTATTTTTCTCAATTGTCTCAATTCGGAATCTCGGGCTTTGTTATGATCAAGAAATTCTTCAGTAAATATAGGAATATCTAAATTTCCAAAATCCATTTCTTGTATATCTTTTTGTACAGTAGGTTGATTATGTAGGACCTTAAAATATAATTCGGATAATATTTTTAAAAATAAAATATATTATTGTAATGATTTCATAGATAATGTTTTTGTACTAAATTGAAACAAGTTATATTAACACTTACTGGATTTGGAATCTTAACAGATGTCTCTTCTTTTTCTTTATTTTCTTTAACTTTTTTTTCATTTTGTTGTTGTGTAAATAACTTGTAAGCTTCAGTTTGTTTATACGCATTGTATTCTTTAGTATACCTTTCTCTATCCTGTTCAGCTGCATCTAAATATTGTTGTTTTTTTTCTACTGGTAAACTACTCCATTCGCTTGCTAACATTTTAGTAATATCAGCGAAAGACAAATTTGGGTTTGTAGTTCTAACCGCTTCTCTGCGATCATTCAGATACCTTACATACCCTATTCAAAAAGAAACAGAAGTGGGTATATTATAAAAGTAATGGAGTGCCCTTTTAACTTTACCTGTAAGAGGAACTCTAGGTGCTGTACTATCTTTCGGCTTCTTTCGTTTTTTTGCTTTTAAAACTTTTGATTTTTGATTATTTTCTGAAATATCGGCAGGTTTTTCTTCAGTAACATTATCTCGAATTTCTGTAACTTCAGGTTTAGTTTCATTGTCTTCCATTTTAGCAATTTCTTCCATTTTAAACAATAGTACTTTTTTGTTATTTTTGAAATATGATAATGAATTATAGAAAAATACATAAATTCACCAATACTGACTAATGACAGATGTCAGCCACATGTCAGCTCTATATAAAATAGCATTTTAACTACGCTTCTTCTTCTATCATTTATGGCTTTTTGACAATAAAATCTACTTTTATCATTTTAATATGTACATATTTTAAAATAGAATAATAATTTGTCTATGAGAATATTAATCATAGAGACAATGAGTCTATATGTTTATAGTGCCTTATCTATATCACGAAGATATAGTCTTCGTGGTCTATATCTGTGATATTAGCAAGCGTAGAACGAAAATGACGTTTATAATACAACACGAAAGGAAAAAGAAAATTTTTCTAATTCATCTGTGTGAATAATAGCCATATACACGAATAGAAAACTATACTTTGTCCACGAGTAAGTTGTATTTAATATTAAACACAATACTTACAAGATAATAACCTAAATTGGTTAAATTTTATATTTTGCTTACCACCATATCTAGGCAAAACACTTTACTTGTCTCTGACTTTACCCTTTGAATTTAAATCCGGGTCACTAGTGACTAAAGATGAAAACAGACTACTATAATAATAATAATAATAAATCGTCTTTATTTTTTAAGGGCGAAATTTAGCCTAAGGCTAATCTTACATTTAACCCTTACAAACTAGACTACAAAATAAACAAACACATATATAATGTAAAAAGCAGAATTAGCAATTATACAAAACAAGAAAGAAAGAAAAACACTCGCTGAGTAGCATTTAACTTTGCAAAATAAACGACTTTATTCTAGACTTAAATTGATTAGGTGTGAGACTCTTAAACGTATTGTGGATTTCATTATACAATACTACGGCATTGTAAGTAAAACTCTTCCTGAAGAACGAAGTCAAATATATTGGCATCGTGAGCGTATCCTTATAGCGAATATTACGGTGATGAACAGCATTCCTAGTAACAAGTTTCTCATTTAAATAACGAAGGAACAGACGTACACAATATTTTATGTACAAAAGTTACATAACGAAATCTAAAAAGTTCATTTAGTTTCATCCATTTGAGCTCCAATATTTTTTGACTAATGTGATCATATTTTCTTAGTGAAAAAATTAATCGACAGCATGAATTCTGAATTTTTTGTAGACGATATTTATTAACAGAATCCAAACAAGCATAGTAAATTATATCACAATAACCTATAATAGACATTAGACTTTCACAGAGTAACTTCTTGATGTTAAAATTCAGTGCTTCTCGGTTCGAATATAACAATTTTAATTTTGAATAGCACTTTTGTACAACGCTGCTAACGTGCTGGTGAAAACGCAGATCTTCATCGATTATTAGGCCCAAAACTTTTATTGATGTTGAAAACTTAACACGTTCACCGCCAATGCTTATTTGCATGCTGCTCTTTAAATTACATTTATGTGACCTTGGCGACACTAACAGTACACTTGTTTTATCAGAATTTAACTTAAGGTTGTGATGTTTACAATAATTTGAAATATTCATAAGATCCGAACTTAATTGATTTGAAGCAGCCACATAATCCTGTGGATAGAAGTGATGTATTATCTGTGTATCATCTGCATATGTTTGCAAAGAGGTGAAGTCTAAGCAATTCTGCATATCAGTTATATACAGAATAAACAATATTGGGCCCAAAATAGAACCTTGTGGTACCCCAGAACAAATTGGATGTCGTTCAGATAAACTATTATTAATTCTAACCCTCTGAAATCTATCACTCAGATAACTACTAAATAGACAAAGAGATAATTCATCAAATCCATAATAATTAAGTTTGGCACACAATAGTTCGTGATCTATAGTGTCGAAAGCTTTGGAAAAATCCAAAGCCATTACGACACTTGCCATACTTTTATCATAAGCTCTAATCAGGTTGTCACACAAATTTAATAAAGATGTATGGTAATATCACGCTCAGAAAAACACTGCTATCACGACTAACGGTAATTTCGTGAGTATTGCATTGGCTTTCAGTGCAGTATTTGTTTTTCGATGGCAAATGAATTTGATAGCTCAATGAGATGGAAACCTAAACAGATATGGATACACGATAAAATACGCAATTGCGTTTGGAATATTAGGTGCTCGTTGGAGATGTACAAACCAAACCTCAGAGTAATACAAAATCCAATTTTGTTGACAAAATTGTATAACATGTTATGCGAAGATAAAATTTTTGAATCTGGCATCGAATTAATGCAACTTACTTAAGTGTTAAATTTGAACCCTATAAAATTGCAGTTGCGAAGTGTTCGAAGTTCGAGAGAATTATAAGAACTTCCCGAACCTTTTCTATTAAAACTTGGTCTATTTTCCTTAGATGAAAGTTACTAACATGAGGCCTGTGACGTGATATTTATGAGGTTCTCGTTCATAAGTTAACAAGTAAAACAACATTGCACAATTTAGTAAATGATTATTTGAGATATCTCTCATGGGATTATTTGCAAATTTCAACACACTTTTTGGCAGTGACGTACGTCTGCGTGAGTTCACTTAAATTCACTTGCCATGATAGTAGTCTAAGAAAAAGAAAATACAAGTAGGAGAATTCAGATGTTTATTTAACAACGAGATAAGAGCTCAGATAAACGGAGAAGACATTGAAAGACATGTAAAGGCACAAAAGGCTGAACCGAAATCCTTCGGTCACGTACCAAGACTATATGGTTATATGAATTCCAATAGATGGCTCCGTACGTTAATTTGATCGATATCTTGGTTACAAATACCCGGTAGGTGGCTTTGTATTTTGATTTCTAATTAGAAAAATCAGAAACTAAAGTAAAATGAAATATAGTCGAAAAACACAAACAAGAAATATGAGGAAAAAAATAAAACTAAGAAAATACTAAATCAAGTACTATCACGCCATCGTAAGGCGTGATATCTCAAACGAGCAAGTCTTACTTAATTGATGTAATATCAGCGTAAACTGGCGCAGTTGATATCTAATGTTTAGTCTTTATACAATGCTAATATGTTTAAACTATCAATTCTTACATAATTAAGTACTGTGAGGCCACCGTAAGGTTGAAATCTAATCTTTTTAATGTAAAAATCGAAATTTAAAGCAATGGTATTTTTCAAAATAAAATGAATATTACTAACGAATACATTACACTAAAATATATTTCCGTAACGGTAATTTTCATTTACATTAATTAATTAATACAAGAAATAAAGCTGCTAAAATTGTTCCAAGAATAAATTCATATATTGAGTTAAAAACTAGTACAAATGTAGTCTTCATTTTTTTTTTTACTATTTAATTGTATAAAAAAGTGGAATACTTAAAATTAAAACACGAAATTATAAACTATACATAACACGACAATAAAACATAGATCATTAAAAAAATATCGAAATAAAATTAAGAACTCTTTCCTTTACGCATTTGCATAAGTAGTTCGAATCTTCTATTCGTCCTGACTTTCTGAACTACCTCTCTTCTTATACCCAAAGAGTCTTTCGATGCTTTGCTTTTTGTAACAATACTTTTAATATTCTCCTGCCTGACTGAACTGATTTTTCTAGGACTTAGTTTTGTCTTTAAAGGTATTTTCGACTCTTGTGATTTTGATGGTTTAGAAACTTCTTTTGGAACACTTTTAGTTGGTCCAGCAGTGAAACTGTTTTTAAAAAATAATAAAAAAAGATTAGAGGCAGGTTTTTTAATTATTAGAAAATTCTTTAACTACTATTAAACGCCTATAATAGTGCAAGTGAAAATTAGTTAATAATATGATTAATTAATTAATCATATGGATAGAAACAACAAACAAGTTGAAAATTCATTGATAAAATATTCTTAAACCCATAAGAAATTTTCAACAAAATCAAATCAGAAAACGTTATAAGAATTTTACAATAAACAAATATCTACCTTTGTACGATCACCTAGACCAGTGACCCCCAAGAGTCCATGGGAGACTCTAGAGAAGTATAGTTTGTCGTGAAAAAAGAGGATTTCAAAAGTTATCAGTGGGAGTCCCCGAAAATGTATTCGGTTTCGATTGTAAGAAACAAAAATGTTGACTTTACAATACCAAAAAAAAGATCAGCAATGTATATTCCGCGATTGTTACTTGACAAAACTTGCATATTCGATATAATATTGGTTTCTCATGGAAAATTGAATTTTGTCAAGTAATAAATGAATCGGCATTAATTCTCCCAGTTTACAAATTTGTCACAGACACAATGCCTTGATGATGATATTCAGGCATACGTTCAAAATTTAGATGAGCTGCACGATAACTGGAAAATAGATATTCTGACGATGGAAATACCACTATGAATCATAAATTGATTTGATGGAAATGGAAGTGATGAATGTGGTATTACAACAAGAGATACTTCAGCTTAGTACCAATGAGGAGCTGAATGTGAAATATAAAAAAGGGATATCAAACATTTTGGCAGCAGAAATATCGTGTTGTGTGAGAAATTGCGAGAAAAATTTTGCTAGCCTTTCCCTTGTCATAACTTGTTGAAAAAAGTTTTAGTGTCTACTTTGACTTTCAATGCAAATCATGTTTTATGTCCAAATCATTTTAATTATACTTCGATTAAATCTGTAATGATATTAATACAAAGGAAAAACTCAAAGTCTAGTACCACAAAAATATTTTATTTAAGGGGCTAATAGTTTCGGGAATATTCCCATCAACAGGCCCTCAAAAGTAAGCACAAAAAAAGAAGCAACATTCAAAAATGTGGAATTAAAGTCAACTATTCCCGTTTGCAGTTAGAGGGACAACATAACTTGTAGACCAGTTTCGGCCTATTGGGCCTCGTCAGTAAGAGCTTAAGGCATAATCGCTGACTGAAGAATGCACTAAAATCACGATCTATATATAACCACAGGGTAATGGAAATATAAACGATGCGATAGTAGTGACATCTTCACCTCCAACTGCAAAACAGAAATCGATTTGACTGAAATCAATTCACACATTCGGTGTTCAAAAGAAATTACAAAAATGACGGATGATAATCGCCAGACTGGCATCTTAAAGAAAGAAAATCATCCATATCTCAAATGTGCTCCAATGGTAATACAAAGGAAAAACTCAAAGTCTAGTACCACAAAAATATTTTATTTAAGGAAATAAATGAAATATTTTTGTGGTGCTAGACTTTGAGTTTTTCCTTTGTATTACCATTGGACCAGATTTGAGATATGGATGATTTTCTCTTTCTGTAATCATATTATTTTAATAAATAGAAATAGAAAATATCTATTTTTTTTACTTTGAATTTAGATTTGAAACTAAATCACGACGCAAATTTCCATGTTTTGATCTTTTTGTCAAGTTTTGGGAATATGGTAGTAATGATGTTGCAAGAGGGGGTTTACTAAAAGGAGTAATTTTTTGAAAAATATCTACGAGAAAAAAATTTGGAATCCTCTAACTTCCCCACAGAAATTAAGTGCAGTAGATTAAAGTAAAGAAAACGAGCTATTTTAGCTAGTCATCTATACGAGTCGGATAAAATAATCAAATACCAACTAATTGACTAATACGAAACTAATTAATAAAAATACATAGAATTTGCTTACCTTAACATCTTTTTACTATTTTTAGAAACTTTTGCAGCTAAATCATTTCCCGGTTTTTTTCCGCTTAGCAAAATTTCAGCTCGTTTTCGTTTCCGTTCGGTGAGTTCCACTATATTTTCCATTTTCGCATACTGTTTTTTATGTAGAGCAACAAAATTTGGTAGTTTAGTTTTTTTTATAGCCCCGTTTGACTTGTTTGTTTTATTAGGGGCCTTATTTTTTGGAGATATTTTATTTTGAGTTTCAAAATTCACACATTTTTTAAGTATCTCCTTTTTAGGAGAATTAGATTCCTTTTCATTACAAGCAGGTAAAATATTTTGGTCAATTGTACGAGAATGATTTAATAACGAAATTCCTGAAGATGTACTCCATTTTTTACGTACTGAGTTACGTTTTTTATCTTCATTTTTAGCAGAAAAAGGAGATACTAGATTTACTACAGATTTGTCTGCGATTAAGGGTGCCAATGATGGACTATTACTGAATAAAGTGGGATTTTCAATTTTATGCATTGAATCGTTTAGACTCGATACTCCTAAAGAGGTTTCCCACTTTTTCCTTCCTTTATTTGTGGATGTTCCTATAACAGAATTTGAAAGTGATGGGGGAGTTACAAGATCTATTATAGATTGATTTGTTATTAGGTTTTCTTC
>CAXIIO010000247.1:0-35403 GCA_964028335.1 Altica lythri | reverse complement strand
ATTTTAAGTCGATTCTACGGTTAGTTTTGAAAAACATTACTTAAACGTCGAAATTTTAATAATTGGTGGTCATTTTGAGTGTAAAACGACCAAACAAAGATAAAACAAGCCCTTTTCTGTTTATTTAGAGCATTCTGGGTCGATTCTACGGTTAGTTTTGAAAATATCACTTAAATGTCGAAATTTTAAGTCGATTCTACGGGTTAGTTTTGAAAATATCACTTAAATGTCGAAATTTTAATAATTGTGGTCATTTTCAGTGTGAAACGACCAAACAACGTAAAACAAGCCCCTTTCTGTCGATTTAGAGCATTCTGAGTCGATTTTACGGTTAGTTTTGAAAATATCACTTAAATGTCGAAATTTTAATAATTGGTGGTCATTTTAAGTGTAAAACGACCAAACAACGTAAAACAAGCCCCTTTCTGTCGATTTAGAGCATTCTGAGTCGATTCTACGGTTAGTTTTGAAAATATCACTTAAATGTCGAAATTTTAAGTCAATTCTACGGTTAGTTTTGAAAATATCACTTAAACGTCGAAATTTTAATAATTGGTGGTCATTTTGAGTGTAAAACGACCAAACAAGATAAAACAAGCCCCTTTCTGTCGATTTAGAGCATTCTGAGTCGATTCTACGGTTAGTTTTGAAAATATCACTTAAATGTCGAAATTTTAATAATTGGTGGTCATTTTGAGTGTAAAACGACCAAACAACGTAAAACAAGCCCATTTCTGTCGATTTAGAGCATTCTGAGTCGATTCTATGGTTAGTTTTGAAAATATCACTTAAATGTCGAAATTTTAAGTCGATTCTAGGGTTAGTTTTGAAAATACACTTAAATGTCGAAATTTTAATAATTGGTGGTCATTTTCAGTGTAAAACGGACCAAACAACGTAAAACAAGCCCCTTTCTGTCGATTTAGAGCATTCTGAGACGATTCTACGGTTAGTTTTGAAAATATCACTTAAATGTCGAAATTTTAATAATTGGTGGTCATTTTGAGTGTAAAACGACCAAACAACGTAAAAAAGGCCCCTTTCTGTCGATTTAGAGCATTTTGAGTCGATTCTACGGTTAGTTTTGAAAATATCACTTAAACGTCGAAATTTTAATAATTGGTGGACATTTTGAGTGTAAAACGACCAAACAAGATAAAACAAGCCCCTTTCTGTCGATTTAGAGCATTCTGAGTCGATGCTACGGTTAGTTTTGAAAATATCACTTAAATGTCGAAATTTTAATAATTGGTGGTCATTTTGAGTGTAAAACGACCAAACAACGTAAAACAAGCCCCTTTCTGTCGATTTAGAGCATTCTGAGTCAATTCAACGGTAAGTTTTGAAAATATCATTCAAATGTCGAAATTTTAAGTCGATTCTACGGTTAGTTTTGAAAATATCACTTAATGTCGAAATTTTAATAATTGGTTGTCATTTTCAGTGTAAAACGACCAAACAAGATAAAACAAGCCCCTTTCTGTCGATTTAGAGAATTCTGAGTCGATTCTACGGTTATTTTTGAAAATATCACTTAAATGTCGAAATTTTAATAATTGGTGGTCATTTTGAGTGTAAAACGACCAAAAAACGTAAAACAAGCCCCTTTCTGTCGATTTAGAGCATTCTGAGTCGATTCAACGGTTAGTTTTGAAAATATTACTTAAATGTCGAAATTTTAATAATTGGTGGTCATTTTGAGTGTAAAACGACCAAACAACGTAAAACAAGCCCTTTTCTGTTGATTTAGAGCATTCTGAGTCGATTCTACGGTTAGTTTTGAAAATATCACTTAAATGTCGAAATTTTAATAATTGGTGGTCATTTTGAGTGTAAAACGACCAAACAACGTAAAAAAAGCCCCTTTCTGTCGATTTAGAGCATTCTGAGTCGCTTCTACGGTTAGTTTTGAAAATATCACTTAAATGTCGAAATTTTAAGTCGATTCTACGGTTAGTTTTGAAAATATCACTTAAATGTCGAAATTTTAATAATTGGTGGTCATTTTCAGTGTAAAACGACCAAACAAGATAAAACAAGCCCCATTCTGTCGATTTAGAGCATTATGAGTCGATTCTACGGTTAGTTTTGAAAATATCACTTAAATGTCGAAATTTTAATAATTGGTGGTCATTTTGAGTGTAAAACGACCAAACAACGTAAAACAAGCCCCTTTCTGTCGATTTAAAGCATTCTGAGTCGATTCTATGGTTAGTTTTGAAAATATCACTTAAATGTCGAAATTTTAATAATTGGTGGTGATTTTGAGTGTAAAACGACCAAACAACGTAAAACAAGCACCTTGCTGTCGATTTAGAGCATTCTGAGTCGATTCTACGGTTAGTTTTGAAAATATCACTTAAATGTCGAAATTTTAAGTGGATTTTACGGTTAGTTTTGAAAATATTACTTAAATGTCGACATTTTAATAATTGGTGGTCATTTTTAGTGTAAAACGACCAAACAAGATATAACAAGCCCCTTTCTGTCGATTTAGAGCATTCTGAGTCGATTCTACGGTTAGTTTGAAAATATCATTTAAATGTCGAAATTTTAATAATTGGTGGTCATTTTGAGTGTAAAACGACCAAACAACGTAAAACAAGCCCCTTTCTGTCGATTTAGAGCATTCTGAGTCGATTCTACGGTTAGTTTTGAAAATATCACTTAAATGTCGAAATTTTAATAATTGGTGGTCATTTTGAGTGTAAAATGACCAAACAACGTAAAACAAGCCCCTTTCTGTCGATTTAGAGCATTCTGAGTCGATTCTACGGTTAGTTTTGAAAATATCACTTAAATGTCGAAATTTTAATAATTGGTGGTCATTTTGAGTGTAAAACGACCAAACAACGTAAAACAAGCCCCTTTCTGTCGATTTAGAGCATTCTGAGTCGATTCTACGGTTAGTTTTGAAAATATCACTTAAATGTCGAAATTTTAAGTCGATTCTACGGTTAGTTTTGAAAATATCATTTAAATGTCAAAATTTTAATAATTGGTGGTCATTTTTAGTGTAAAACGACCAAACAAGATAAAACAAGCCCTTTCTGTCGATTTAGAGCATTCTGAGTCGATTCTACGGTTAGTTTTGAAAATATCACTTAAATGTCGAAATTTTAATAATTGGTGGTCATTTTCAGTGTAAAACGACCAAACAACGTAATACAAGCCCCTTGCTGTCGATTTAGAGCATTCTGAGTCGATTCTACGGTTAGTTTTGAAAATATCACTTAAATGTCGAAATTTTAAGTCGATTCTACGGTTAGTTTTGAAAATATCACTTAAATGTCGAAATTGGTGGTCATTTTGAGTGTAAAACGAACAAACAAGATAAAACAAGCCCCTTTCTGTCGATTTAGAGCATATTGAGTCGATTCTACGGTTAGTTTTGAAAATATCACTTAAACCTATTAAAACCTATTAAAAGATAGGAAATTTTTTTAGCAACCAAATTTCCAATTAGTCTTTTTATATCTTTTATAGTTTTCAATATACGGGGGAAATACAAAATTTTTGTTAAAATTTGTAAATCCCTCGTAACTTTTTTATTAATTAACGTACAAAAAGTTATAACCCACTAGAAGATAGGAAATTTTCTTAGCAATCCAAATTTCCGATTAGTCTTTTTATATCTTTTATAGTTTTCAATATACGGGGGAAATACAAAATTTTTGTTAAAATTTGTAATTCCCTCGTAACTTTTTTATTATTTACCGTACAAAAAGTTATAACCTATCAAAAGATAGGAAATTCTCTCAACAATCCAAATATCCAATTAATTTTTTTATATCTTTTGTAGTTTTCAATATACGGGGGTAATACAAAATTTTTGTTAAAATTTGAAATTCCCTCGTAACTTTTTTTTTAATTACCGTACAAAAAGTTATAACGTATCAAAAGATAGGAAATTTTCTCAGCAACACAAATTTTTGATTAGTCTTTTTATATCTTTTATAGTTTTCAATATACGGGGGAAATACAAAATTTTTGTTAAAATTTGTAATTCCCTCGTAACTGTTTTTTTAATTAACGTACAAAAAGTTATAACCTATCAAAAGAAAGGAAATTTGCTCAGCAATCCAAATTTCTAATTATTTTTTTTTTATCTTTTATAGTTTTCAATATACGGGGGAAATACAAAATTTTTGTTAAAATTTCTAATTCCCTTGTAACTGTTTTTTTAATTAACGTACAACAAGTTATAACCTATCAAAAGAAAGGAAATTTGCTTAGCAATCCAAATTTCTTAATAATTTTTTTTATCTTTTATAGTTTTCAATATACGGGGGAAATACAAAATTTTTGTTAAAATTTGTAATTCCCTCGTAACTTTTTTATTATTTACCGTACAAAAAGTTACAACCTATCAAAAGATAGGAAATTCTCTCAACAATCCAAGTATTCAATTAATTTTTTTATATCTTTTATAGTTTTCAATATACGGGGGAAATACAAAATTTTTGTTAAAATTTAAAATTACCTCGTAACTTTTTTATTAATTACCGTACAAAAAGTTATAACCTATCAAAAGAAAGGAAATTTGCTTAGCAATCCAAATTTCTGATTAGTCTTTTTATATCTTTTATAGTTTTCAATATACGGGAAAAATACAAAATTTTTGTTAAAATTTGTAATTCCCTCGTAACTTTTTTATTATTTACCGTACAAAAAGTTATAACCTATCAAAAGATAGGAAATTCTCTCAACAACCCAAATATCCAATTTATTTTTTTATTTCTTTTATAGTTTTCAATATACGGGGGAAATACAAAATTTTTGTTAAAATTTGAAATTTCCTCGTAACTTTTTTATTAATTACCGTAGAAAAAGTTATAACCTATCAAACAAAAGGAAATTTTTTTAAAAATCCAAAATTCCAATTATTTTTTTTATATCTTTTATAGTTTTCAAAAAACAGGGGAAATACCAAATTTTTGTTAAAATTTGTACATCCCTCGTAACTTTTTTATTAATTAGCGTACAGAAAGTTGTTGCCTATCAAAAGATAGAAAATTTTCTTAAAAATTCAAAATTCCAATTAGTTTTTTCATATCTTTTATAGTTTTCAATATACAGGGGAAATACAAAATTTTTGTTAAAATTTGTAATTCCCTCGTAACTTTTTTATTAATTACCGTACAAAAAGTTATAACCTATCAAAAGAATGGAAATTTTTTTAGAAATCCAAAATTCCAATTATTTTTTTTATATCTTTTATAGTTTATAATATACAAGGGAAATACAAAATTTTTGTTAAAATTTGTAATTGCCTCGTAACTTTTTTATAATTTACCGTACAAACAGTTATAACCTATCAAAAGATAGGAAATTCTTTCAACAATCCAAATATCCATTTAATTTTTTTATATCTTCTATAGTTTTCAATATACGGAGGAAATACAAAATTTTTGTTAAAATTTGAAATTTCCTGGTAACTTTTTTATTAATTACCGTACAAAAAGTTATAACCTATCAAAAGATAGGAAATTTTCTCAGCAATACAAATTTCCGATTAGTCTTTTTATATCTTTTATAGTTTTTAATATACGGGGGAAATACCAAATTTTTGTTAAAATTTGTAAATCTCTCGTAACTTGTTTATTAACCTATTGTAACCTATTAAAAGATAGAAAATTTTCTTAAAAAATCAAAATTTCAACTAGTTTTTTCATATCTTTTATAGTTTTCAATATACGGGGGAAATACAAAATTTTTGTTAAAATTTGTAATTCCCTCGTAACTTTTTTATTAATTACCGTACAAAAAGTTATAACTTATCAAAAGAAAGGAAATTTTTTTAGAGCTCCAAAATTCCAATTATTTTTTTTATATCTTTTATAGTTTTCAATATACGGGGGAAATACCAAATTTTTGTTAAAATTTGTAATTCCCTCGTAACTTTTTTATTAATTACCGTACAAAAAGTTATAACCTATCAAAAGATAGGAAATTTTCTCAAGAATCCAAATATTCAATTAATTTTTTTTTATCTTTTATAGTTTTCAATATACGGGGGAAATACAAAATTTTTGTTAAAATTTGTAATTCCCTCGTAACTTTTTTATTATTTACCGTACAAAAAGTTATAACCTATCAAAAGATAGGAAATTCTCTCAACAATCCAAATATCCAATTAATTTTTTTTTATATTGTAACGGGATAACCGTAAAGGAAGGGACCTTAATTTGAAAGATTGTTGTAGACAGTTGATTTTTAGAAGTTTGTAAAAATATCAACTGACCATTTTATATAATGTTTCTAGAAAATTCTAGAAACTTCTAAACACACTGACTAGATCAAATAATGTTGTATATAAGGGGATGCATGGGCAGTTAACGTCAGTTCGAGTCAAGTGTTCACAAGAGTTCATTGTATTGTCAAGTAGTTAGACGTTATCCAGCAGAGTTCAGTGTATCTTAACAATTTTGTAAATAAATTGTGTAAAAAGCCCCCATAAGTGTTACAAATTGGTGTCAGGTGTGGGGTGAAGATATAAGAATGCCTGGAAAAAAGATAAATGAACTATTGGTGGCAGAGCTCAGAAGAGAGCTCGAAGAATTAGAATTGGAAACTACTGGGACCAAATCTGTATTGTTGAATAGGCTCCGTGAATACTACCTAAGTAATAATTTGGACCCTGACGTTGTGGAGTTCGATGACCCGGTTTAAAAAGCAATTTCTGAACTATCGCAACAGATGAAGAGCCAGCGTGAAGATATGTCCCAGATGAAAGAGGAGCTATCAGGACGAATGACGAGCCAACATTAGGAGCTATCCAGTCAGATGAAGAGCCAGCGCGAAGATATGTCCCAGCTGAAAGACGAGCTATCAGGACGAATGACGAGCCAGCAAGAGGAGCTATCCAGTCAGATGAAGAGCCAACAAGAGGAGCTATCACAACGGATGTCTACCCTATCAGATGAGTTATCCAGTTCGTTCTCCCAGCAAATATCACATTTTCGTGACGAGCAGAATCAGCAAGTAGCCAACTTGAATCAGCAAGTAGACAACTTAAATCAGCAAGTGTCCAGCTTGCGAGACGAACAAAATCAGCAAGTGTCCAGCTTGCGAGACGAACAAAATCAGCAAGTGTCCAACTTGCGAGACGAGCAAAACCAGATCAACCAGCAAATGCAGTCCGAGATAAGGAAGCTTCAACAAGAACAGGAAGCTAGCCGCCGAAACCAAACCATCCACCACGGCGACGGAGATGCAAGAAGGATGGAAACCTGCCACGCAGACGTCGAACGACAAAGAAGCGAGGAGACGACCCATGGACGAACGACGATGAAACCCCCGACATTCGACGGGAAGACTTCCTGGCCAAATTACCTGAAACAATTCGACGCAGCGGCCAGAGCTAATGGATGGTCAACCCAGGAGAAAGCATTGTCCCTAACCGTAGCTCTGCGAGGCGAAGCTTTAGACGTCTTGCAATCATTGACGCCGGATGAAGCTGAAAACTTCGAGTTATTGGTGAATCGTCTAGAGATGCGTTATGGTCAAACTCATCTACAACCTGTGTACCGAATGCAGTTAAAGAGCCGAAAACAGAAAAATGGAGAAACTATCCAGGAATTTGAAGCGGATGTAGCAAGAATGGTACGACTTGCGTATTCAAATGCAGCGGAGGATTTCCTGGAGTGCCTAGCAGTCCAAACCTTCACCGATGGTCTTCGAGACGTCGAGTTGCAGCGCGCTGTACGGCTGGCGCGGCCTAAGACCCTTGTGGACGCCTTGACCATTGCCTTGGAGTTTGAGGCGGCGACGGAGGCCTCACGTGGAGTTGCTCGACTGAGGGAAATCACCGGTAACTATGACCATGCCGTTCATTCCGTTAGCGACGTTGAAGCGGTAGTAGAGAGGTTTATGAAGTTATCTCCAAAAAGAAGGCGCCCAGTGAGATGCTGGGACTGCGGAGAACTAGGCCATATAAGAAATACTTGCCCCCATAAAGAAAAATCTCCTGCTGAAGTACCCCTGCAGCAGGAAAACTTTAAACGGGTCGACTCCTGGAGGGCGCCTTCGACCCCAAACATTCCCGAAGCCCCTCACACCAATAAATTGGCAACTCTGCGACATCACGTGGACAGCTTATATGTAGATGGCCTCCTTGATGGGAAGAATATTAGCATGCTGGTAGACACTGGAGCTACAAAAACTATCGTCCGACCAACCATCATTATGCGAAATAAGATGTTGCCTACCAGTTGGAGACTGCGTACCGCTACCGGAGATTCTGCTAGAGTCTACGGTGAGATACAGGTGACGCTACAGTTTGGTTCAACCTCTCTTGTTCACTCAGTGCTGGTGGCTGACGTTGATGAAGATGTTGTTCTGGGCATGGATGTTATGCTCCACTGTGGTTTTCATTTGGGTCTTCGCAAACGTATCCTTCGTACTGGTGATGAAGAAATATTCCTGCACCGAAAACAAGTTGACAATGCCTCGATTAAGCTAATCGATGATATCGAACTTCCGGCAAGCTGCGAATGTGTCGTCACGGCGCGGTTGGATGGACTGGAGCCAGATGGTGCCCCAACCATGATAGAGCCGAAGAACCATGACCATGAATTGGGAAAAGGACTCCTTGTGGGTAAGACTCTTGTTAGATCCGCCAAAGAGGTACCCATCCTAGTTATCAACTTGAACGATCATCCAGTTCTTCTCCGAAAAGACACGGAAATGGGAAGTTTAGACCCAGTAACGGCCATAATTTACAAGGTAAACGTTACGGAAACAGATGAGACCAACGGAATTGAACCATTAATGACAAAATTAGATCCCTCTTTGTCAAAATTAGAAAAGAAACAGGTAAGAGATCTACTTTACCGTTATAAACCTGTATTTGGTTCTAAAAGTAAACTGGGAAGAACTGATGTTGTACAACATAGAATTGACACTGGTGATGCACGTCTGATTCGACAGGTACCCCGAAGGATGCCTCAAGTTAAAAAGGAAGAAGCAGACAGAGCCCTTAAAGAAATGATTCAAAATGGCATAGTCGAACCATCCAGTAGTCCGTGGGCTTCTCCTGTAGTATTAGTGAGAAAGAAAGACGGATCAATGCGGTTTTGTGTCGACTATCGAAAGCTAAATGATGTCACTAAGAAGGACAGTTATCCTCTGCCAAGGATTGATGATGCCCTCGACGCTTTGGCGGGTTCTACTCTGTTTTCTACCTTGGACCTTAAAAGCGGATACTGGCAAGTTAAAATGAATCCTGCAGACAAAGAAAAGACTGCCTTTACCAGTGGATCAGGGTTATGGCAATTCACGGTCCTTCCATTTGGCCTCTGTAATGCTCCTGCGACGTTTGAACGACTAATGGAGAGCATCCTGCGGGGTTTGTCATGGGAAACTTGTCTAGTTTATCTAGACGACATCATCATAATGGGTAAGACCTTTAAGGAACATTTATCTAACCTGAAAGAAGTTTTTAAAAGATTACAGAACGCTAATCTAACATTGAATGTTAAGAAATGCCACTTGTTCCAGAGACAGGTTAACTATTTAGGACATAACGTAAGCAAGGATGGCGTTGCTGTTGACCCCGCTAAGATACAAGCCGTTCAGGAATGGCCAATCCCTATCGACAAACATCAGCTCCGGAGTTTCTTGGGTCTTTGTTCCTATTACCGACGATATGTCAAGAATTTTGGAGACATCGCCAAACCCTTGACACGTTTGACAGAACAAGATAAGTCCTTCTGTTGGGATCAGGAATGTCAAAAGGCGTTTGAAATATTGAAGAAACAGCTTACGTCAGCACCTGTTCTTGCTTATCCACTTCCTGATGGTAAGCTTATTCTGGACACCGACGCCAGCAATGTGGGAATTGGAGCCGTCTTGTCACAGCTACAAGACGGTAAGGAAAGAGTGGTTGGTTACTTCAGCAAAACTTTATCGAAAGCTGAAAAGAACTACTGTGTAACTCGGAGGGAACTGTTAGCAGTTGTAAAATCCGTCGAACACTTTTATAAATATCTGTATGGCAGAAAATTCCTGATCAGAACAGACCATGCTAGTTTAAAGTGGCTACTTAGCTTTAGGAACCCAGAAGGACAGATAGCAAGATGGCTCTAAAAACTGCAGGAATATGATGTTGAAATCGAGCACAGACCTGGAACCAGACATCGTAATGCTGATGCACTTTCCAGAAGACCATGTCGACCTGATTGCCCCCATTGTACCCGTATGGAGCAGAACGAGGAAAAACTTGCCTTAGTTAAGGTTGTGCCAGAAGACGAGAGCTCTATGCTGGAGGAGCAACAAGAAAACGATCCCGTTCTGAGAAAGATTAGGGAGTGGAAGAGAATGGACCGTCGTCCGTTGTGGAGAGAGATATCCTCATCCTCTCCTGCTTTAAAAGCATACTGGTCCCAATGGAACTCTTTAATTTTGGACGGAGGGCTCGTTAAAAGACTTGTAGAAAATTCCGAGGGCACAGAAACAAGGAAACAAATAGTGGTCCCAAGAAATGCTGTACCGGAAATTTTAAAACAGATGCATAATGATAGTTCTGGAGGACATCTGGGTATCACGAAAACGCTGCAAAAGATCCGAGATAGATTTTACTGGGTAAATTGCACTAATGATGTTAAAGATTGGTGTCGTAAATGCACTACATGTGCTGCCAGTAACGGTCCGCACCGAAAACCGAAGGCGGAAATGCAGCAATACCTGGTTGGAAGTCCTTTTGAAAGAATCGCAGTAGATGTATTGGGGCCACTTCCACAGACCGATGTAGGAAACAAGTACATCTTTGTTGTAATGGACTACTTCACTAAATGGGTTGAAGCATATGCAGTTCCCAATCAGGAAGCTACCACTTTAGCAGATATATTGGTTGAAGAATTCGTAAGGCGATTTGGGGTACCATTAGAATTACATTCAGACCAAGGAAGAAATTTTGAGAGCAAGCTGTTTCAAGAAGTTTGCCAAAGATTAGGCATCCACAAAACGAGAACCACAGCGATGCACCCTCAGTCTGATGGAATGGTGGAACGAATGAACCGGACTATAACCAACTATCTGTCAAAAGTGGTGTCAGATTGTCAGAGGGATTGGGATCGACATATTCCACTATTTCTAATGGCAATTCGATCGGCCATCAACGAATCAACTGGCCAAACGCCTGCGAAGGTCCTGTTCGGTAGAGAAATGAGGCTACCATGTGACTTGGTGTTTGGTTGAAAACCTGGTGAAGAAATGGCACGTGAACAATATGTCGCCGACCTTCAGAATCGAATGGAAAATATACACAACCTGGTGCGTGGAAAACTACAATTATCTAGTGATCGGATGAAGAGGTACTATGACACACGGACAATGGAAAAGAGTTACCAAGTTGGAGATTTAGTCTGGCTCTATAACCCCCGACGGCGTCGAGGTATTTGTCCCAAATTACAAAAAAACTGGGAAGGTCCTTACACCATCAAGAAGAAGATTAACGATGTCATTTATCGAATCGTGAAAATTCCCAGAGGGAAACCCGTCGTGGTCCATCATGATCGTTTGGCGCCTTACCAGGGAAACCACAGTGGAGATGCGCAGCAACTCCAAGAAGATGGTTTGGCTGGCTCAGGGAGTGTGCGGGACTCCGATGTAGGAAATAACATTCCAGGAGGAATGAATCTAAGGAGGGGGCAGTGTAACGGGATAACCGTATAGGAAGGGACCTTAATTTGAAAGATTGTTGTTGACAGTTGATTTTTAGAAGTTTGTAAAAATATCAACTGACCATTTTAAATAATGTTTCTAGAAAATTCTAGAAACTTCCAAACACACTGACTAGATTAAATAATGTTGTATATAAGGAGATGCATGGGCAGTTAACGTCAGTTCGAGTCAAGTGTTCACAAGAGTTCATTGTATTGTCAAGTAGTTAGACGTTATCCAGCAGAGTTCAGTGTATCTTAACAATTTTGTAAATAAATTGTGTAAAAAGCCCCCATAAGTGTTACAATATCTTTTGTAGTTTTCAATATACGGGGGAAATACAAAATTTTTGTTAAAATTTGAAATTCCATCGTCACTTTTTTATTAATTACCGTACAAAAAGTTATAACCTATTAGAAGATAGGAAATTTTTTTAGCAATCCAAATTTCCGATTAGTCTTTTTATATCTTTTATAGTTTTCAATATACGGGGGAAATACAAAATTTTTTTTAAAATTTGTAAATCCCTCGTAACTTTTTTATTAATTACCGTACAAAAAGTTATAACCTATCAAAAGATAGGAAATTTTCTCAGCCATACAAATTTCCGACTAGTCTTTTTATATCTTTTATAGTTTTCAATATACGGGGAAAATACAAATTTTTTGTCAAAATTTGTAATTCCCTCGTAACTGTTTTTTTAATTAACGTACAAAAAGTTATAACCTATCAAAAGAAAGGAAATTTGCTCAGCAATCCAAATTTCTAATTAATTTTTTTTTATCTTTTATAGTTTTCAATATACGGGGGAAATACAGAATTTTTGTTAAAATTTGTAATTCCCTCGTAACTTTTTTATTATTTACCGTACAAAAAATTATAACCCACCAAAAGATAGGAAATTCTCTCAACAATCCAAATATCCAATTAATTTTTTTATATCTTTTATAGTTTTTAATATACGGGGGAAATACAAAATTTTTGTTAAAATTTGAAATTCCCTCGTAACTTTTTTATTAATTACCGTACAAAAAGTTATAACCTATCAAAAGATAGGAAATTTTCTCAGCAATACAAATTTCCGATTAGTCTTTTTATAGCTTTTATAGTTTTCAATATACGGGGGAAATACAAAATTTTTGTTAAAATTTGTAAATCCCTCGTAACTTGTTTATTAATTAACATACAGAAAGTTATAACCTATTAAAAGATAGAAAATTTTCTTAAAAATTCAAAATTTCAACTAGTTTTTTCATATCTTTTATAGTTTTCAATATACGGGGGAAATGCAAAATTTTTGTTAAAATTTGTAATTCCCTCGTAACTTTTTTATTAATTACCGTACAAAAAGTTATAACTTATGAAAAGAAAGAAAATTTTTTTAGAACTCCAAAATTCCAATAATTTTTTTATAGTTTTTGTAGTTTTCAATATACGGGGGAAATACAAAATTTTTGTTAAAATTTGAAATTCCCTCGTAAGTTTTTTATTAATTACCGTACAAAAGTTATAACCTATTAAAAGATAGGAAATTTTTTTAGCAATCCAAATTTCCGATTAGTCTTTTTATATCTTCTATATTTTTCAATATACGGGGGAAATACAAAATTTTTGTTAAAATTTGTAAATCCCTAGTAACTTTTTTAATAATTAACGGACAAAAAGTTGTAACCTATCAAAAGATAGGAAATATTTTTAAAAATCCAAAGTTCCAATTAGTTCTTTCATATCTTCTATAGTTTTCAATATACGGGGGAAATACCAAATTTTTGTTAAAATTTGTAATTCCCTCGTAACTTTTTTATTAATAACCGTACAAAAAGTTATAACCTATGAAAAGATAGGAAATTTTCTCAGCCATACAAATTTCCGATTAGTCCTTTTATATCTTTTATAGTTTTCAATATACGGGGGAAATACAAAATTTTTGTTAAAATTTGTAATTCCCTCGTAACTGTTTTTTTAATTAACGTACAAAAAGTTATAACCTATCAAGAGAAAGGAAATTTGCTTAGCAATCCAAATTTCTTAATAATTTTTTTTATCTTTTATAGTTTTGAAATTCCCTCGTAACTTTTTTATTAATTACCGTACAAAAAGTTATAACCTATTAAAAGATAGGAAATTTTTTTAGCAATCCAAATTTCCAAATAGTCTTTTTATATTTTTATAGTTTTCAATATACGGGGTAAATACAAAATTTTTGTTTAAATTTGTAAATCCCTCGTAACTTTTTTAATAATTAACGTACAAAAAGTTATAACCTATCAAAAGATAGGAAATATTTTTAAAAATCCAAAGTTCCAATTAGTTCTTTCATATCTTCTATAGTTTTCAATATACGGGGGAAATACCAAATTTTTGTTAAAATTTGTAATTCCCTCGTAACTTTTTTATTAATTACCGTACAAAAAGTTATAACCTATGAAAAGATAGAAAATTTTCTCAGCCATACAAATTTCCGATTAGTCTTTTTATATCTTTTATAGTTTTGAATATACGGGGGAAATACCAAATTTTTGTTAAAATTTGTAATTCCCTCGTAACTGTTTTTTTAATTAACGTACAAAAAGTTATAACCTATTAAAAGAAAGGAAATTTGCTCAGCAATTCAAATTTCTAATTATTTTTTTTTTATCTTTTATAGTTTTCAATATACGGGGGAAATACAAAATTTTTGTTAAAATTTGTAATTCCCTCGTAACTGTTTTTTTAATTAACGTACAAAAAGTTATAACCTATCAAGAGAAAGAAAATTTGCTTAGCAATCCAAATTTCTTAATAATTTTTTTTATCTTTTATAGTTTTCAATATACGGGGGAAATACAAAATTTTTGTTAAAATTTGTAATTCCCTCGTAACTTTTTTATTAATTACCGTACAAAAAGTTATAACCTATCAAAAGAAAGGAAATTTGCTCAGAAATTCAAATTTCTAATTAATTTTTTTTTATCTTTTATAGTTTTCAATATACGGGGGAAATACAAAATTTTTGTTAAAATTTGTAATTCCCTCGTAACTTTTTTATTAATTACCGTACAAAAAGTTATAACCAATCAAAAGATAGGAAATTTTCTCAGAAATACAAGTCTTTTTATATCTTTTATGGTTTTCAATATACGGGGGAAATACCAAATTTTTGTTAAAATTTGTAAATCCCTCGTAACTTGTTTATTTATTAACATACAGAAAGTTATAACCTATTAAAAGATAGAAAATTTTCTTAAAAATTCAAAATTCCAACTAGTTTTTTCATATCTTTTATAGTTTTCAATATACGGGGGAAATGCAAAATTTTGGTTAAAATTTGTAATTCCCTCGTAACTTTTTTATTAATTACCGTACAAAAAGTTATAACTTATGAAAAGAAAGAAAATTTTTTTAGAACTCCAAAATTCCCATAATTTTTTATAGTTTTTGTAGTTTTCAATATACGGGGGAAATACAAAATTTTTGTTAAAATTTGAAATTCCCTCGTAACTTTTTTATTAATTACCGTACAAAAAGTTATAACCTATTAAAAGATAGGAAATTTTTTTAGCAATCCAAATTTCCGATTAGTCTTTTTATATTTTCTATAGTTTTCAATATACGGGGGAAATACCAAATTTTTGTTAAAATTTGTAATTCCCTCGTAACTTTTTTATTAATTACCGTACAAAAAGTTATAACCTATGAAAAGATAGGAAATTTTCTCAGCCATACAAATTTCCGATTAGTCTATTTATATCTTTTATAGTTTTGAATATACTGTAACGGGATAACCGTAAAGGAAGGGACCTTAATTTGAAAGATTGTTGTTGACAGTTGATTTTTAGAAGTTTGTAAAAAAATCAACTGACCATTTTAAATAATGTTTCTAGAAAATTCTAGAAACTTCTAAACACACTAACTAGATTAAATAATGTTGTATATAAGGGGATACACGGACAGTTAACGTCAGTTCGAGTCAAGTGTTCACAAGAGTTCATTGTATTGTCAAGTAGTTAGACGTTATCCAGCAGAGTTCAGTGTATCTTAACAATTTTGTAAATAAATTGTGTAAAAAGCCCCCATACGTGTTTCAAATTGGTGTCAGGTGTGGGGTGAAGATACAAGAATGCCTGGAAAAAAGATAAATGAACTATTGGTGGCTGAGCTCAGAAGAGAGCTTGAAGAATTAGAGTTGGAAACTACTGGAAGCAAATCCGTATTGTTGAGAAGGCTCCGTGAGTACTACGTAAATAATAATTTGGACCCTGACGCTGTGGAGTTCGAAGACCCAGTTCAAAAAGCAAATTCTGAACTAACTCAACAACTTTCCCGGCTGCAAGAGAAGCTATCCAGTCAGATTAAAAGCCAGCGCGAAGACATGTCCCAGCTGTCCCAACGAATGACGAACCAACAAGAAGAACAAGCTCAACAACTTTCCCGGCAACATGAGGAGCTATCCAGTCAGATGAAGAGCCAGCGCGAAGATATGTCCCAGCTGTCGCAACGAATGACGAACCAACAAGAGGAGCTATCCAGTCAGATGACGAACCAACAAGAGGAGCTATCCAGTCAGATAAGAAGCCAGCGCGAAGAGGTGTCCCAGCTATCACAACGGATGTCTACCCTACCAGAAGAGTTATCCAGTTCCTTCTCCCAGCAAATATCACACCTTCGTGACGAGCAAAATCAGCAAGTTGCCAACTTGAATCAGCAGGTAGACAACTTGAATCAGCAAGTGGACAACATGAATCAGCAAGTGACCAACATGCGAGACGAGCAAAGTCAACAAGTCACCAACTTGCGAGACGAGCAAAACCAGATCAACCAGCAAATGCAGTCCGAGATAAGGAAGCTTCAACAAGAACAGGAAGCTAGCCGCCGAAACCAAACCATCCACCACGGCGACGGAGATGCAAGAAGGATGGAAACCTGCCACGCAGACGTCGAACGACAAAGAAGCGAGGAGACGACCCATGTACGAACGACGATGAAACCCCCGACCTTCGACGGAAAGACTTCCTGGCCAAATTACCTGAAACAATTCGACGCAGCGGCCAGAGCTAATGGATGGTCATCCCAGGAGAAAGCATTGTCCCTAACCGTAGCTCTGCGAGGCGAAGCTTTAGACGTCTTGCAATCATTGACACCGGATGAAGCTGACAACTTCGAGTTATTGGTCAATCGTCTAGAGATGCGTTATGGTCAAACTCATCTACAACCGGTGTACCGAATGCAGTTAAAGAGCTGAAAACAGAAAAATGGAGAAACTATCCAGGAATTTGAAGCGGATGTAGCAAGAATGGTACGACTTGCGTATTCAAATGCAGCGGAGGATTTCCTGGAGTGCCTAGCAATCCAAACCTTCACCGATGGTCTTCGAGACGTCGAGTTGCAGCGCGCTGTACGGTTGGCGCGGCCAAAGACTCTTGTAGACGCCTTGACCATTGCCCTGGAGTTTGAGGCGGTGACGGAGGCCTCACG
Organism: Altica lythri; assembly: GCA_964028335.1. NCBI lineage: Eukaryota > Metazoa > Arthropoda > Insecta > Coleoptera > Chrysomelidae > Altica > Altica lythri. The sequence goes on along the minus strand of CAXIIO010000247.1, from coordinate 18,285 downwards.
TGGAGTTGCTCGACTAAGGGAAATCACCGGTAACTACGACCATGCCGTTCATTCCGTTAGCGACGTTGAAGCGGTAGTAGAGAGGTTTATGAAGTTATCTCCAAAAAGAAGGCGCCCAGTGAGATGCTGGAACTGCGGAGAACTAGGCCATATAAGAAATACTTGCCCCCATAAAGGAAAATCTCCTGCTGAAGTACCCCTACAGCAGGAAAACTTTAAACGGGTCGACTCCTGGAGGGCGACTTCGACCCCAAACATTCCCGAAGTCCCTCACACCATTAAATTGGCAACTCTGCATCACGTGGACAGCTTATATGTAGATGGCCTCCTTGATGGGAAGAATATTAGCATGCTGGTAGACACTGGAGCTACAAAAACTATCGTCCGACCAACCATCATTATGCGAAATAAGATGTTGCCTACCAGTTGGAGACTGCGTACCGCTACCGGAGATTCTGCTAGAGTCTACGGTGAGATACAGGTGACGCTACAGTTCGGTTCAACCTCTCTAGTTCACTCAGTGCTGGTGGCTGACGTTGATGAAGATGTTGTTCTGGGCATGGATGTTATGCTCCACTGTGGTTTTCATTTGGATCTTCGCCAACGTATCCTTCGTACTGGTGATGAAGAAATATTCCTGCACCGAAAACAAGTTGACAATGCCTCGATTAAGCTAATCGATGATATCGAACTTCCGGCAAGCTGCGAATGTGTCGTCACAGCACGGTTGGATGGACTGGAGCCAGATGGTGCCCCAGCCATGATAGAGCCGAAGAACCATGACCATGAATTGGGAAAAGGACTCCTTGTGGGTAAGACTCTTGTTAGATCCGCCAAAGAGGTACCCATCCGAGTTATCAACTTGAACGATCATCCAGTTCTTCTCCGAAAGGACACGGAAATGGGAAGTTTAGAACCAGTAACGGCCATAATTCACAAGGTAAACGTTACGGAAACAGATGAGACCAACGGAATTGAACCATTAATGACAAAGATCCCTCTTTGTCAAAATTAGAAAAGAAACAGGTAAGAGATCTACTTTACCGTTATAAACCTGTATTTGGTTCTAAAAGTAAACTGGGAAGAACTGATGTTGTACAACATAGAATTGACACTGGTGATGCACGTCCGATGCGACAGGTACCCCGAAGGATGCCTCAAGTTAAGAAGGAAGAAGCAGACAGAGCCCTTAAAGAAATGATTCAAAATGGCATAGTCGAACCATCCAGTAGTCCGTGGGCTTCTCCTGTGATATTAGTGAGAAAGAAAGACGGATCAATGCGGTTTTGTGTCGACTATCGAAAGCTAAATGATGTCACTAAGAAGGACAGTTATCCTCTGCCAAGGATTGATGATGCCCTCGACGCTTTGGCGGGTTCTACTCTGTTTTCTACCTTGGACCTTAAAAGCGGATACTGGCAAGTTAAAATGAATCCTGCAGATAAAGAAAAGACTGCCTTTACCAGTGGATCAGGGTTATGGCAATTCACGGTCCTTCCATTTGGCCTCTGTAATGCTCCTGCGACGTTTGAACGACTAATGGAGAACATCCTGCGGGGTTTGTCATGGGAAACTTGTCTAGTTTATCTAGACGACATCACCATAATGGGTAAGACCTTTGAGGAACATTTATCTAACCTGGAAGAAGTTTTTAAAAGATTACAGAACGCTAATCTAACATTGAATGTTAAGAAATGCCACTTGTTCCAGAGACAGGTCAACTATTTGGGACATAACGTAAGCAAGGATGGCGTTGCTGTTGACCCCGCTAATATACAAGCCGTTCAGGAATGGCCAATCCCTATCGACAAACATCAGCTCCGGAGTTTCTTGGGTCTTTGTTCCTATTACCGACGATATGTCAAGAATTTTGGAGACATCGCCAAACCCTTGACACGTTTGACAGAACAAGATAAGTCCTTCTGTTGGGATCAGGAATGTCAAAAGGCGTTTGAAATATTGAAGAAACAGCTTACGTCAGCACCTGTTCTTGCTTATCCACTTCCTCATGGTAAGCTTATTCTGGACACCGACGCCAGCAATGTGGGAATTGGAGCCGTCTTGTCACAGCTACAAGACGGTAAGGAAAGAGTGGTTGGTTACTTCAGCAAAACTTTATCGAAAGCTGAAAAGAACTACTGTGTAACTCGGAGGGAACTGTTAGCAGTTGTAAAATCCGTCGAACATTTTTATAAATATCTGTATGGCAGAAAATTCCTGATCAGAACAGACCATGCTAGTTTAAAGTGGCTACTTAGCTTTAGGAACCCAGAAGGACAGATAGCAAGATGGCTCGAAAAACTGCAGGAATATGATGTTGAAATCGAGCACAGACCTGGAACCAGACATCGTAATGCTGATGCACTTTCCAGAAGACCATGTCGACCTGATTGCCCCCATTGTACCCGTATGGAGCAGAACGAGGAAAAACTTGCCTTGGTTAAGGTTGTGCCAGAAGACGAGAGCTCTATGCTGGAGGAGCAACAAGAAAACGATCCCGTTCTAAGAAAGATTCGGGAGTGGAAGAGAATGGACCGTCGTCCGTTGTGGAGAGAGATATCCTCATCCTCCCCTGCTTTAAAAGCATACTGGTCCCAATGGAACTCTTTAATTTTGGACGGAGGGCTCGTTAAAAGACTTGTAGAAAATTCCGAGGGCACAGAAACAAGGAAACAAATAGTGGTCCCAAGAAATGCTGTACCGGAAATTTTAAAACAGATGCATAAAGATAGTTCTGGAGGACATCTGGGTATCACGAAAACGCTGCAAAAATCCGAGATAGATTTTACTGGGTAAATTGCACTAATGATGTTAAAGATTGGTGTCGTAAATGCACTACATGTGCTGCCAGTAACGGTCCGCACCGAAAACCGAAGGCGGAAATGCAGCAATACCTGGTTGGAAGTCCTTTTGAAAGAATCGCAGTAGATGTATTGGGGCCACTTCCACAGACCGATGTAGGAAACAAGTACATCTTTGTTGTAATGGACTACTTCACTAAATGGGTTGAAGCATATGCAGTTCCCAATCAGGAAGCCACCACTTTAGCAGATATATTGGTTGAAGAATTCGTAAGCCGATTTGGGGTACCACTAGAATTACATTCAGACCAAGAAAGAAATTTTGAGAGCAAGCTGTTTCAAGAAGTTTGCCAAAGATTAGGCATCCACAAAACGAGAACCACAGCGATGCACCCTCAGTCTGATGGAATGGTGGAACGAATGAACCGGACTATAACCAACTATCTGTCAAAAGTGGTGTCAGATTGTCAGAGGGATTGGGATCGACATATTCCACTATTTCTAATGGCAATTCGATCGGCCATCAACGAATCAACTGGCCAAACGCCTGCGAAGGTTCTGTTCGGTAGAGAAATGAGGCTACCATGTGACTTGGTGTTTGGTTGTAAACCTGGTGAAGAAATGGCACGTGAACAATATGTCGCCGACCTTCAGAATCGAATGGAGAATATACACAACCTGGTGCGTGGAAAACTACAATTATCTAGTGATCGGATGAAGAGGTACTATGACACACGGACAATGGAAAAGAGTTACCAAGTTGGAGATTTTGTCTGGCTCTATAACCCCCGACGGCGTCAAGGTATTTGTCCCAAATTACAAAAGAACTGGGAAGGTCCTTACACCATCAAGAAGAAGATTAACGATGTCATTTATCGGATCGTGAAAATTCCCAGAGGAAAACCCGTCGTGGTCCATCACGATCGTTTGGCGCCTTACCAGGGAAACCACAGTGGAGATGCGCAGCAACTCCAAGAAGATGGTTTGGCTGGCTCAGAGAGTGTGCGGGATTCCGATGTAGGAAATAACATTCCAGGAGGAATGAATCTAAGGAGGGGGCAGTGTAACGGGATAACCGTAAAGTAAGGGACCTTAATTTGAAAGATTGTTGTTGACAGTTGATTTTTAGAAGTTTGTAAAAAAATCAACTGACCATTTTAAATAATGTTTCTAGAAAATTCTAGAAACTTCTAAACACACTAACTAGATTAAATAATGTTGTATATAAGGGGATACACGGACAGTTAACGTCAGTTCGAGTCAAGTGTTCACAAGAGTTCATTGTATTGTCAAGTAGTTAGACGTTATCCAGCAGAGTTCAGTGTATCTTAACAATTTTGTAAATAAATTGTGTAAAAAGCCCCCATACGTGTTTCAATACGATGGAAATACAAAATTTTTGTTAAAATTTGTAATTCCCTCGTAACTGTTTTTTTAATTAACGTACAAAAAGTTATAACCTATCAAGAGAAAGGAAATTTGCTTAGCAATCCAAATTTCTTAATAATTTTTTTTATCTTTTATAGTTTTGAAATTCCCTCGTAACTTTTTTATTAATTAACGTACAAAAAGTTATAACCTATTAAAAGATAGGAAATTTTTTTAGCAATCCAAATTTCCGATTAGTCTTTTTATATCTTTTATAGTTTTCAATATACGGGGGAAATACAAAATTTTTGTTTAAATTTGTAAATCCCTCGTAACTTTTTTAATAATTAACGTACAAAAAGTTATAACCTATCAAAAGATAGGAAATATTTTTAAAAATCCAAAGTTCCAATTAGTTCTTTCATATCTTTTATAGTTTTCAATATACGGGGGAAATACCAAATTTTTGTTAAAATTTGTAATTCCCTCGTAACTTTTTTATTAATTACCGTAAAAAAAGTTATAACATATGAAAAGATAGAAAATTTTCTCAGCCATACAAATTTCCGATTAGTCTTTTTATATCTTTTATAGTTTTAAATATACGGGGGAAATACAAAATTTTTGTTAAAATTTGTAATTCCCTCGTAACTGTTTTTTTAATTAACGTACAAAAAGTTATAACCTATTAAAACAAAGGAAATTTGCTCAGAATTCAAATTTCTAATTATTTTTTTTTATCTTTTATAGTTTTCAATATACGGGGGAAATACAAAATTTTTGTTAAAATTTGTAATTCCCTCGTAACTGTTTTTTTAATTAACGTACAAAAAGTTATAACCTATTAAAAGAAAGGAAATTTGCTCAGCAATCGAAATTTCTAATTAATTTTTTTTTCTTTTATAGTTTTTAATATACGGGGGAAATACAAAATTTTTGTTAAAATTTGTAATTCCCTCGTAACTGTTTTTTTAATTAACGTACAAAAAGTTATAACCTATCAAGAGAAAGGAAATTTGCTTAGCAATCCAAATTTCTTAATAATTTTTTTTATCTTTTATAGTTTTCAATATACGGGGGAAATACCAAATTTTTGTTAAAATTTGTAATTCCCTCGTAACTTTTTTATTAATTACCGTACAAAAAGTTATAACCAATCAAAAGATAGGAAATTTTCTCAGAAATACAAGTCTTTTTATATCTTTTATGGTTTTCAATATACGGGGGAAATACCAAATTTTTGTTAAAATTTGTAAATCCCTCGTAACTTGTTTATTTATTAACATACAGAAAGTTATAACCTATTAAAAGATAGAAAATTTTCTTAAAAATTCAAAATTCCAACTAGTTTTTTCATATCTTTTATAGTTTTCAATATACGGGGGAAATGCAAAATTTTTGTTAAAATTTGTAATTCCCTCGTAACTTTTTTATTAATTACCGTACAAAAAGTTATAAGTTATGAAAAGAAAGAAAATTTTTTTAGAACTCCAAAATTCCAATTATTTTTTTATATCTTTTATAGTTTTCAATATACGGGGGAAATACGAAATTTTTGTTAAAATTTGTAATTCCCTCGTAACTTTTTTATTATTTACCGTACAAAAAGTTGTAACCTATCAAAAGATAGGAAATTCTCTCAACAATCCAAATATCCAATTAATTTTTTTATATCTTTTGTAGTTTTCAATATACGGGGGAAATACAAAATTTTTGTTAAAATTTGAAATTCCCTCGTAACTTTTTTATTAATTACCGTACAAAAAGTTATAACCTATTAAAAGATAGGAAAGTTTTTTAGCAATCCAAATTTTCGATTAGTCTTTTTATATCTTTTATAGTTTTCAATATACGGGGGAAATACAAAATTTTTGTTAAAATTTGTAAATCATTCGTAACTTTTTTAATAATTAACGTACAAAAAGTTATAACCTATCAAAAGATAGGAAATATTTTTAAAAATCCAAAGTTCCAATTAGTTCTTTCATATCTTCTATAGTTTTCAATATACGGGGGAAATACCAAATTTTTGTTAAAATTTGTAATTCCCTCGTAACTTTTTTATTAATTACCGTGCAAAAAGTTATAACCTATGAAAAGATAGAAAATTTCCGATTAGTCTTTTTATATCTTTTATAGTTTTCAATATACGGGGGAAATACAAAATTTTTGTTAAAATTTGTAATTCCCTCGTAACTGTTTTTTTAATTAACGTACAAAAAGTTATAACCTATTAAAAAAAAAGGAAATTTGCTCAGCAATTCAAATTTCTAATTAATTTTTTTTTATCTTTTATAGTTTTCAATATACGGGGGAAATACAAAATTTTTGTTTAAATTTGTAATTCCCTCGTAACTGTTTTTTTAATTAACGTACAAAAAGTTATAACCTATCAAGAGAAAGGAAATTTGCTTAGCAATCCAAATTTCTTAACAATTTTTTTTATCTTTTATAGTTTTCAATATACGGGGGAAATACAAAATTTTTGTTAAAATTTGTAATTCCCTCGTAACTTTTTTATTAATTACCGTACAAAAAGTTATAACGTATCAAAAGAAAGGAAATTTGCTCAGCAATTCAAATTTCTAATTATTTTTTTTTTATCTTTTATAGTTTTCAATATACAGGGGAAATACAAAATTTTTGTTAAAATTTGTAATTGCCTCGTAACTTTTTTATTAATTACCTTACAAAAAGTTATAACCTATCAAAAGATAGGAAATTTTCTCAAGAATCTAAATTTTCAATTAATTTTTTTATGTCTTTTGTAGTTTTCAATATACGGGGGAAATACCAAATTTTTGTTAAAATTTGTAAATCCCTCGTAACTTGTTTATTAATTAACATACAGAAAGTTATAACCTATTAAAAGATAGAAAATTTTCTTAAAAATTAAAATTTCAACTAGTTTTTTCATATCTTTTATAGTTTTCAATATACGGCGGAAATACAAAATTTTTGTTAAAATTTGTAATTCCCTCGTAACTTTTTTATTAATTACCGTACAAAAAGTTATAACTTATAAAAAGAAAGAACATTTTTTTAAAACTCCAAAATTCCAATAATTTTTTTTTAGTTTTTGTAGTTTTCAATATACGGGGGAAATACAAAATTTTTGTTAAAATTTGAAATTCCCTCGTAACTTTTTTATTAATTACCGTACAAAAAGTTATAACCTATTAAAAGATAGGAAATTTTTTTAGCAATCCAAATTTCCGATTAGTCTTTTTATATCTTTTATAGTTTTCAATATACGGGGGAAATACAAAATTTTTGTTAAAATTTGTAAATCCCTAGTAACTTTTTTAATAATTAACGTACAAAAAGTTATAACCTATCAAAAGATAGGAAATATTTTTAAAAATCCAAAGTTCCAATTAGTTCTTTTATATCTTCTATAGTTTTCAATATACGGGGGAAATACCAAATTTTTGTTAAAATTTGTAATTCCCTCGTAACTTTTTTATTAATTACCGTACAAAAAGTTATAACCTATGAAAAGATAGGAAATTTTCTCAGCCATACAAATTTCCGATTAGTCTTTTTATATCTTTTATAGTTTTCAATATACGGGGGAAATACAAAATTTTTGTTAAAATTTGTAATTCCCTCGTAACTGTTTTTTTAATTAACGTACAAAAAGTTATAACCTATCAAGAGAAAGGAAATTTTTTTAGCAATCCAAATTTTCGATTAGTCTTTTTATATCTTTTATAGTTTTCAATATACGGGGGAAATACAAAATTTTTGTTAAAATTTGTAAATCCCTAGTAACTTTTTTAATAATTAACGTACAAAAAGTTATGACCCATCAAAAGATAGGAAATATTTTTAAAAATCCAAAGTTCCAATTAGTTCTTTTATATCTTCTATAGTTTTCAATATACGGAGGAAATACCAAATTTTTGTTAAAATTTGTAATTCCCTCGTAACTTTTTTATTAATTACCGTACAAAAAGTTATAACCTATCAAAAGATAGGAAATTTTCTCAAGAATGTAAATTTTCAATTAATTTTTTTATGTCTTTTGTAGTTTTCAATATACGGGGGAAATACCAAATTTTTGTTAAAATTTGTAATTCCCTCGTACCTTTTTTGTTAATTACCGTACAAAAAGTTATAACTTATGAAAAGAAAGAAAATTTTTTTAAAACTCCAAAATTCCAATTATTTTTTTTATATCTTTTATAGTTTTCAATATACGGGGGAAATACAAAATTTTTGTTAAAATTTGTAATTCCCTCGTAACTTTTTTATTAATTACCGTACAAAAAGTTATAACTTATCAAAAGAAAGGAAATTTTTTTAGAACTCCAAAATTCCAATTATTTTTTTATATCTTTTATAGTTTTCAATATACGGGGGAAATACAAAATTTTTGTTAAAATTTGTAATTCCCTCGTAACTTTTTTATTAATTACCGTACAAAAAGTTATAACCTATCAAAAGATAGGAAATTTTCTCAAGAATCTAAATTTTCAATTAATTTTTTTATATCTTTTGTAGTTATCAATATACGGGGGAAATACCAAATTTTTGTTAAAATTTGTAAATCTCTCGTAACTTGTTTATTAATTAACATACAGAAAGTTATAAACTATTAAAAGATAGAAAATTTTCTTAATAATTCAAAATTTCAACTAGTTTTTTCATATCTTTTATAGTTTTCAATATACGGCGGAAATACAAAATTTTTGTTAAAATTTGTAATTCCCTCGTAACTTTTTTATTAATTACCGTACAAAAAGTTATAACTTATAAAAAGAAAGAACATTTTTTTAAAACTCCAAAATTCCAATAATTTTTTTTTAGTTTTTGTAGTTTTCAATATACGGGGGAAATACAAAATTTTTGTTAAAATTTGAAATTCCCTCGTAACTTTTTTATTAATTACCGTACAAAAAGTTATAACCTATTAAAAGATAGGAAATTTTTTTAGCAATCCAAATTTCCGATTAGTCTTTTTATCTCTTTTATAGTTTTCAATATACGGGGGAAATACAAAATTTTTGTTAAAATTTGTAAATCCCTAGTAACTTTTTTAATAATTAACGTACAAAAAGTTATAACCTATCAAAAGATAGGAAATATTTTTAAAAATCCAAAGTTCCAATTAGTTCTTTTATATCTTCTATAGTTTTCAATATACGGGGGAAATACCAAATTTTTGTTAAAATTTGTAATTCCCTCGTAACTTTTTTATTAATTACCGTACAAAAAGTTATAACCTATGAAAAGATAGGAAATTTTCTCAGCCATACAAATTTCCGATTAGTCTTTTTATATCTTTTATAGTTTTCAATATACGGGGGAAATACAAAATTTTTGTTAAAATTTGTAATTCCCTCGTAACTGTTTTTTTAATTAACGTACAAAAAGTTATAACCTATCAAGAGAAAGGAAATTTTTTTAGCAATCCAAATTTTCGATTAGTCTTTTTATATCTTTTATAGTTTTCAATATACGGGGGAAATACAAAATTTTTGTTAAAATTTGTAAATCCCTAGTAACTTTTTTAATAATTAACGTACAAAAAGTTATGACCCATCAAAAGATAGGAAATATTTTTAAAAATCCAAAGTTCCAATTAGTTCTTTTATATCTTCTATAGTTTTCAATATACGGAGGAAATACCAAATTTTTGTTAAAATTTGTAATTCCCTCGTAACTTTTTTATTAATTACCGTACAAAAAGTTATAACCTATCAAAAGATAGGAAATTTTCTCAAGAATGTAAATTTTCAATTAATTTTTTTATGTCTTTTGTAGTTTTCAATATACGGGGGAAATACCAAATTTTTGTTAAAATTTGTAATTCCCTCGTACCTTTTTTGTTAATTACCGTACAAAAAGTTATAACTTATGAAAAGAAAGAAAATTTTTTTAAAACTCCAAAATTCCAATTATTTTTTTTATATCTTTTATAGTTTTCAATATACGGGGGAAATACAAAATTTTTGTTAAAATTTGTAATTCCCTCGTAACTTTTTTATTAATTACCGTACAAAAAGTTATAACTTATCAAAAGAAAGGAAATTTTTTTAGAACTCCAAAATTCCAATTATTTTTTTATATCTTTTATAGTTTTCAATATACGGGGGAAATACAAAATTTTTGTTAAAATTTGTAATTCCCTCGTAACTTTTTTATTAATTACCGTACAAAAAGTTATAACCTATCAAAAGATAGGAAATTTTCTCAAGAATCTAAATTTTCAATTAATTTTTTTATATCTTTTGTAGTTATCAATATACGGGGGAAATACCAAATTTTTGTTAAAATTTGTAAATCTCTCGTAACTTGTTTATTAATTAACATACAGAAAGTTATAAACTATTAAAAGATAGAAAATTTTCTTAATAATTCAAAATTTCAACTAGTTTTTTCATATCTTTTATAGTTTTCAATATACGGGGGAAATACAAAATTTTTGTTAAAATTTGTAATTCCCTCGAAACTTTTTTATTATATACCGTACAAAAAGTTATAACCTATCAAAAGATAGGAAATTTTCTCAGCAATACAAATTTCCGATTAGTCTTTTTATATCTTTTATAGTTTCCAATATACGGGGGAAATACAAAATTTTTGTTAAAATTTGAAAGTCCCTCGTAACTTTTTTATTAATTACCGTACAAAAAGTTATAACCTATCAAAAGATAGGAAATTTTCTCAGCAATACAAATTTCCGATTAGTCTTTTTATATCTTTTATAGTTTTCAATATACGGGGGAAATAGAAAATTTTTGTTAAAATTTGTAAATCTCTCGTAACTTGTTTATTAATTAACATACAGAAAGTTATAACCTATTAAAAGATAGAAAATTTTCTTAAAAATTCAAAATTCCAACTAGTTTTTTCATATCTTTTATAGTTTTCAATATACGGGGGAAATACAAAATTTTTGTTAAAATTTGTAATTCCCTCGTAACTTTTTTATTATATACCGTACAAAAAGTTATAACCTATCAAAAGATAGGAAATTTTCTCAGCAATACAAATTTCCGATTAGTCTTTTTATATCTTTTATAGTTTTCAATATACGGGGGAAATACAAAATTTTTGTTAAAATTTGAAATTCCCTCGTAACTTTTTTATTAATTACCGTACAAAAAGTTATAACCTATCAAAAGATAGGAAGTTTTCTCAGCAATACAAATTTCCGATTAGTCTTTTTATATCTTTTATAGTTTTCAATATACGGGGGAAATAGAAAATTTTTGTTAAAATTTGTAAATCTCTCGTAACTTGTTTATTAATTAACATACAGAAAGTTATAACCTATTAAAAGATAGAAAATTTTCTTAAAAATTCAAAATTTCAACTAGTTTTTTCATATCTTTTATAGTTTTCAATATACGGGGGAAATACAAAATTTTTGTTAAAATTTGTAATTCCCTCGTAACTTTTTTATTAATTACCGTACAAAAAGTTATAACTTATCAAAAGAAAGAAAATTTTTTTAGAACTCCAAAATTCCAATTATTTTTTTTATATCTTTTATAGTTTTCAATATACGGGGGAAATACAAAATTTTTGTTAAAATTTGTAATTCCCTCGTAACTTTTTTATTATTTACCGTACAAAAAGTTATAACCTATCAAAAGATAGGAAATTCTCTCAACAATCCAAATATCCAATTAAATTTTTTATATCTTTTGTAGTTTTCAATATACGGGGGAAATACAAAATTTTTGTTAAAATTTGAAATTCCCTCGTAACTTTTTTATTAATTACCGTACAAAAAGTTGTAACCTATTAAAAAATAGGAAATTTTTTTAGCAATCCAAATTTCCGATTAGTCTTTTTATATCTTTTATAGTTTTCAATATACGGGGGAAATACAATTTTTTTTTTTAAATTTGTAAATCCCTCGTAACTTTTTTATTAATTAACGTACAAAAAGTTATAACCTATCAAAAGATAGGAAATACTCTTAAAAATCCAAAGTTCCAATTAGTTCTTTCATATCTTCTATAATTTTCAATATACGGGGGAAATACCAAATTTTTGTTAAAATTTGAAATTCCCTCGTAACTTTTTTATTAATTACCGTACAAAAAGTTATAACCTATCAAAAGATAGGAAATTTTCTCAGCAATACAAATTTCCGATTAGTCTTTTTATATCTTTTATAGTTTTCAATATACGGGGGCAATACCAAATTTTTGTTAAAATTTGTAAATCCCTCGTAACCGGTTTATTAATTAACATACAGAAAGTTAGAACCTATTTAAAGATAGAAAATTTTCTTAAAAATTCAAAATTTCAACTAGTTTTTTCATATCTTTTATAGTTTTCAATATACGGGGGAAATACAAAATTTTTGTTAAAATTTGTAATTCCCTCGTAACTTTTTTATTAATTACCGTACAAAAAGTTATAACCTATCAAAAGATAGGAAATTTTTTAAGAATCCAAATTTTTAATTAATTTTTTTATATCTTTTATAGTTTTCAATATCCGGGGGAAATACAAAATTTTTGTTAAAATTTGTAATTCCCTCGTAACTTTTTTATTATTTACCGTACAAAAAGTTATAACCTATCAAAAGATAGGAAATTCTCTCAAAAATCCAAATTTTCAATTAATTTTTTTATATTTTTTGTAGTTTTCAATATACGGGGGAAATACAAAATTTTTGTTAAAATTTGAAATTCCCTCGTAACTTTTTTATTAATTACCGTACAAAAAGCTATAACCTATTAAAAGATAGGAAATTTTTTTTAGCAATCCAAATTTCCGATTAGTCTTTTTATATCTTTTATAGTTTTCAATATACGGGGGAAATACAAATTTTTTTTTAAAATTTGTAAATCCCTCGTAACTTTTTTATTAATTAACGTACAAAAAGTTATAACCTATCAAAAGATAGGAAATACTCTTAAAAATCCAAAGTTCCAATTAGTTCTTTCATATCTTCTATAATTTTCAATATACGGGGGAAATACCAAATTTTTGTTAAAATTTGAAATTCCATCGTAACTTTTTTATTAATTACCGTACAAAAAGTTATAACCTATCAAAAGATAGGAAATTTTCTCAGCAATACAAATTTCCGATTAGTCTTTTTATATCTTTTATAGTTTTCAATATACGGGGGCAATACCAAATTTTTGTTAAAATTTGTAAATCCCTCGTAACCTGTTTATTAATTAACATACAGAAAGTTAGAACCTATTTAAAGATAGAAAATTTTCTTAAAAATTCAAAATTTCAACTAGTTTTTTCATATCTTTTATAGTTTTCAATATACGGGGGAAATACAAAATTTTTGTTAAAATTTGTAATTCCCTCGTAACTTTTTTATTATTTACCGTACAAAAAGTTATAACCTATCAAAAGATAGGAAATTCTCTCAAAAATCCAAATTTTCAATTAATTTTTTTATATTTTTTGTAGTTTTCAATATCCGGGGGAAATACAAAATTTTTGTTAAAATTTGAAATTCCCTCGTAACTTTTTTATTAATTACCGTACAAAAAGTTATAACCTATCAAAAGATAGGAAATTTTTTAAGAATCCAAATTTTTAATTAATTTTTTTATATCTTTTATAGTTTTCAATATCCGGGGGAAATACAAAATTTTTGTTAAAATTTGTAATTCCCTCGTAACTTTTTTATTATTTACCGTACAAAAAGTTATAACCTATCAAAAGATAGGAAATTCTCTCAAAAATCCAAATTTTCAATTAATTTTTTTATATTTTTTGTAGTTTTCAATATCCGGGGGAAATACAAAATTTTTGTTAAAATTTGTAATTCCCTCGTAACTTTTTTATTATTTACCGTACAAAAAGTTATAACCTATCAAAAGATAGGAAATTCTCTCAAAAATCCAAATTTTCAATTAATTTTTTTATATTTTTTGTAGTTTTCAATATACGGGGGAAATACAAAATTTTTGTTAAAATTTGTAAATCCCTCGTAACTTTTTTAATAATTAACGTACAAAAAGTTATAACCTATTAAAAGATAGGAAATATTTTTAAAAATCCAAAGCTTCAATTAGTTCTTTCATAGCTTCTATAGTTTTCAATATACGGGGGAAATACCAAATTTTTGTTAAAATTTGTAATTCCCTCGTAACTTTTTTATTAATTACCGTACAAAAAGTTATAACCTATGAAAAGATAGGAAATTTTCTCAGCCATACAAATTTCCGACTAGTCTTTTTATATCTTTTATAGTTTTCAATATACGGGGGAAATACAAAATTTTTGTTAAAATTTGTAATTCCCTCGTAACTGTTTTTTTAATTAACGTACAAAAAGTTATAACCTATTAAAAGAAAGGAAATTTGCTCAGCAATCCAAATTTCTAATTATTTTTTTTTTATCTTTTATAGTTTTCAATATACGGGGGAAATACAAAATTTTTATTAAAATTTGTAATTCCCCCGTAACTGTTTTTTTAATTAACGTACAAAAAGTTATAACCTATCAAGAGAAAGGAAATTTGCTTAGCAATCCAAATTTCTTAATATTTTTTTTTATCTTTTATAGTTTTCAATATACGGGGGAAATACCAAATTTTTGTTAAAATTTGTAATTCCCTCGTAACTTTTTTATTAATTACCGTACAAAAAGTTATAACCTATCAAAAGATAGGAAATTTTCTTAAGCATCTAAATTTTCAATTAATTTTTTTATGTCTTTTGTAGTTTTCAATATACGGGGGAAATACCAAATTTTTGTTAAAATTTGTAAATCCCTCGTAACTTGTTTATTAATTAACATACAAAAAGCTATAACCTATTAGAAGATAGAAAATTTTCTTAAAAATTCAAAATTCCAACTAGTTTTTTCATATCTTTTATAGTTTTCAATATACGGGGGAAATACAAAATTTTTGTTAAAATTTGTAATTCCCTCTTAACTTTTTTAATAATTACCGTACAAAAAGTTATAACTTATGAAAAGAAAGAAAATTTTTTTAGAACTCCAAAATTCCAATTATTTTTTTTATATCTTTTATAGTTTTCAATATACGGGGGAAATACAAAATTTTTGTTAAAATTTGTAATTCCCTCGTAACTTTTTTATTATTTACCGTACAAAAAGTTATAACCTATCAAAAGATAGGAAATTCTCTCAACAATCCAAATATCCAATTAATTTTTTCTATATCTTTTGTAGTTTTTAATATACGGGGGAAATACAATTTTTTTTTTTTAAATTTGTAAATCCCTCGTAACTTTTTTATTAATTAACGTACAAAAAGTTGTAACCTATCAAAAGATAGGACATACTCTTAAAAATCCAAAGTTCCAATTAGTTCTTTCATACCTTCTATAGTTTTTAATATACGGGGGAAATACCAAATTTTTGTTAAAATTTGTAATTGCCTCGTAACTTTTTTATTAAATACCGTACAAAAAGTTATAACCTATCAAAAGATAGGAAATTCTCTCAACAATCCAAATTTTAAATTAATTTTTTTATATCTTTTGTAGTTTTCAATATACGGTGGAAATACAAAATTTTTGTTTAATTTGAAATTCCCTCGTAACTTTTTTATTAATTACCGTACAAAAAGTAATAACCTATCAAAAGATAGGAAATATTTTTAAAAATCCAAAGCTCCAATTAGTTCTTTCATAGCTTCTATAGTTTTCAATATACGGGGGAAATACCAAATTTTTGTTAAAATTTGTAATTCCCTCGTAACTTTTTTATTAATTACCGTACAAAAAGTTATAACCTATGAAAAGATAGGAAATTTTCTCAGCCATACAAATTTCCGATTAGTCTTTTTATATCTTTTATAGTTTTCAATATACGGGGGAAATACAAAATTTTTGTTAAAATTTGTAATTCCCTCGTACCTGTTTTTTTAATTAACGTACAAAAAGTTATAACCTATTAAAAGAAAGGAAATTTGCTCAGCAATCCAAATTTCTAATTATTTTTTTTTTATCTTTTATAGTTTTCAATATACGGGGGAAATACAAAATTTTTATTAAAATTTGTAATTCCCTCGTAACTGTTTTTTTAATTAACGTACAAAAAGTTATAACCTATCAAGAGAAAGGAAATTTGCTTAGCAATCCAAATTTCTTAATAATTTTTTTTATCTTTTATAGTTTTCAATATACGGGGGAAATACCAAATTTTTGTTAAAATTTGTAATTCCCTCGTAACTTTTTTATTAATTACCGTACAAAAAGTTATAACCTATCAAAAGATAGGAAATTTTCTTAAGAATCTAAATTTTCAATTAATTTTTTTATGTCTTTTGTAGTTTTCAATATACGGGGGAAATACCAAATTTTTGTTAAAATCTGTAAATCCCTCGTAACTTGTTTATTAATTAACATACAAAAAGTTATAACCTATCAAGAGAAAGGAAATTTGCTTAGCAATCCAAATTTCTTAATAATTTTTTTTATCTTTTATAGTTTTCAATATACGGGGGAAATACCAAATTTTTGTTAAAATTTGTAATTCCCTCGTAACTTTTTTAATAATTACCGTACAAAAAGTTATAACTTATGAAAAGAAAGAAAATTTTTTTAGAACTCCAAAATTCCAATTATTTTTTTTATATCTTTTATAGTTTTCAATATACGGGGAAAATACAAAATTTTTGTTAAAATTTGTAATTCCCTCGTAACTTTTTTATTATTTACCGTACAAAAAGTTATAACCTATCAAAAGATAGGAAATTCTCTCAACAATCCAAATATCCAATTAATTTTTTCTATATCTTTTGTAGTTTTCAATATACGGGGGAAATACAATTTTTTTTTTAAAATTTGTAAATCCCTCGTAACTTTTTTATTAATTAACGTACAAAAAGTTGTAACCTATCAAAAGATAGGACATACTCTTAAAAATCCAAAGTTCCAATTAGTTCTTTCATACCTTCTATAGTTTTTAATATACGGGGGAAATACCAAATTTTTGTTAAAATTTGTAATTGCCTCGTAACTTTTTTATTAAATACCGTACAAAAAGTTATAAGTTATAACCTATCAAAAGACAGGAAATTTTCTCAGCCATACAAATTTTTGACTAGTCTTTTTATATCTTTTATAGTTTTCAATATACGGGGGAAATACAAAATTTTTGTTAAAATTTGTAATTCCCTGGTAACTTTTTTATTATTTACCGTACAAAAAGTTATAACCTATCAAAAGATAGGAAATTCTCTCAATAATCCAAATTTTAAATTAATTTTTTTATATCTTTTGTAGTTTTCAATATACGGTGGAAATACAAAATTTTTGTTTAATTTGTAATTCCCTCGTAACTTTTTTATTAATTACCGTACAAAAAGTTATAACCTATCAAAAGATAGGAAATATTTTTAAAAATCCAAAGTTCCAATTAGTTCTTTCATATCTTCTATAGTTTTCAATATACGGGGGAAATACCAAATTTTTGTTAAAATTTGTAATTCCCTCGTAACTTTTTTATTAATTACCGTACAAAAAGTTATAACCTATGAAAAGATAGGAAATTTTCTCAGCCATACAAATTTCCGATTAGTCTTTTTATATCTTTTATAGTTTTCAATATACGGGGGAAATACAAAATTTTTGTTAAAATTTGTAATTCCCTCGTAACTGTTTTTTAATTAACGTACAAAAAGTTATAACCTATTAAAAGAAAGGAAATTTGCTCAGCAATCCAAATTTCTAATAAATTTTTTTTTATCTTTTATAGTTTTCAATATACGGGAGAAATACAACATTTTTGTTAAAATTTGAAATTCCCTCGTAACTTTTTTATTAATTACCGTACAAAAAATTATAACTTATCAAAAGAAAGAAAATTTTTTTAGAACTCCAAAATTCCAATTATTTTTTTTATATCTTTTATAGTTTTCAATATACGGGGGAAATACCAAATTTTTGTTAAAATTTGTAAATCCCTCGTAACTTGTTTATTAATTAACATACAGAAAGTTATAACCTATTAAAAGTTAGAAAATTTTCTTAAAAATTCAAAATTCCAACTAGTTTTTTCATATCTTTTATAGTTTTCAATATACGGGGGAAATACAAAATTTTTGTTAAAATTTGTAATTCCCTCGTAACTTTTTTATTATTTACCGTACAAAAAGTTATAACCTATCAAAAGATAGGAAATTCTCTCAACAATCCAAATA